>PGFW01019514.1:17626-29866 GCA_003123925.1 Haematobia irritans | reverse complement strand
TGCTTTTGTAGTAAACATGAATTGAGCACTTCGTGTTTTTTACTGTTTTCTTCTCGTCTTGATAATTCTAACGTAAAAAGCCAAAGATTGAATTCGGATAAAATAAAATTCTACGAAAATTCAATATGGACTTGAAGTTTTTTTTCCTAATAAAAAATTTTTTTCTTAAAAAAAAACCAACATCGCCCCTTAGGGCACATAACCATTTTTTCGTATGAAAGCCATAAGAACCCCCAAGTTCCCAAGAGAAATTTTTTTTTCATTGGAAAAATCACATTAAAAAAAATTCATATTCATAGTAATTTTTACCCCCAACTATTTTAGCTCATAATATTAAGCATTTCGTTTAGGGCCCAATTGATGACTTTTCTTTCTTTTTAACTTTCTTTTTTAAAAGTAGCTCTCCTTTACAACAAAATAAGCATTGTGTGTGTGTACTGCGATGCGGAGAGACCTTCTGTCTGGTAAAATTCGCCCAATTTTGTAACAAACAAGACAACATAAAAGAAAAAACAAAAAGAAAATATTGCAAAAAACAATTCTAAAAAAGTTTCAAGGGCAGAGCGACAAAAAAAAAACCCCCTATCATTAAAATATTTTTGCATTAAACGATTTTTGCTATGCGTTCCTATAAAGAACTCCCGACTAAAAATACTATTGGCGCATGATACTATTCTAATATCACTACAAATGATAATTCTTAATATCCTAAAAATAACTTATATAAATAAAAGTGTGATTTTTAAAAAAGAGCCTTATAGGAACCTTAGTTATTCCCGCGAAAACATTTACCGGCACCCGCAAAAACTAGATGTTGCACTAATTTAATATTTCTTCCAACCCCACACTCATCGACGGAGAAATCGATTCAACCGAACGATATTTTTGGCTATTGACCACGCCCTTCACCACCGCTCACGAAAAAGAAAAAAAAAACCTTATTATTTTCCGGCAATACTACAAACTCAATAATAAGAGTGTGCACGTGATAATATTCTTTTCACCTGTCACCCGACACTTTCCACGAACGAAAATCTGATCAGCACATATTTTTTTACGTAGGACTCACGCTCAACGCCCACGCTCACGAATAAGAAATTTTTTACTTCACGCAACGAAAAAATTTTTTAAAAAAATTGTCGTTGCACTCACGAAAAAAAAATTTCGCTTGACTTTCACGGAAAAATTTTTATGAAGTCATTTAAAACCGTATAAGAAAACCTGATTGATACATATTTTAGATTAAAATCGAAGAGCGTTATAAAACTCTTACAAACCTACCGTTATTTAAAAAACTCTTTACCATTACCCGTATGGTTGTCACTAAATATTAAATAATTTTCAAAAATAACTTCGTAGCATTTATTTTTTCGTTACGCTGAAATATTTCGTATTGTTGTTCCCAATCGTTACTCACGCCAACAACTTCACGAAATTATGTATTTTCAGACTTTCGCGCCTCCATCGCCCACGGACAATGTTGGGTGCGTTAAACGCGCTCACGCATCACCACACTTTGCCGTCAGCGTGAAGATCACGAAATTCACGCTATTCACGAAAATTTTCTGAGTCAACGAACAAAATTTGTTTTCCAACCTTCAACACCCTCTAAGCTCAACGGATTCCTTTACATGACCCCACATTTAAAATACCTTCAACTTTGAACTACCTAGGGAATCCGGTTTAAATTCTTACTGCGGTTCGATAGATGGCCCCTTAATTCAATTCATGCAAAAAAATTGTCCCATTTTCATCCATAGAATTTGCCATAAACCCGCATCACAAGATCCCGAGCTTCCCGGAGAAAGCTTTCAAAAATCCATTCCAACCGGGATCCGGCTTACAAATTTGACGGATGCCAGTAATTATCGATTTCCTAATTATTCATGAAAAATAATCCGATTTCATAATTTTTATAATAGCAACCCATTATAAACTACCTCCAAAATTCAATTTCTTGAGCCCCATGGAGAAGAATTTCATCCGAATTCGATGAAAGTGCCTTATAAATTAAAACCGTGCAAAAATTGTTGATACGTAAACTTATTACTTATAACAACTCCTCCATACACGAATAAAAAATAATTTACGTGATATAAAGATTCGCAACTTAATTTTGTAGGAGTGAAATTACCCAAATATTAAATCGACAAATATTCTTTAATAATAAATGAAAATTTAATTAAATAAAAGTATATCTTTTTCAAATTTTTTTCATTTTAAATTAGGACTTCAAAATTTTTAAATTTGCGTCCCACCATAAAGTCGCATGTTCTTAACTATAGGCAATTTCCCTAAGAAAATAACACATTTATTGATTTAAAAGAAAAACTTTGCACCGCAAGAGGAAAAGCAATATTGATTTCACCTCCAACATTTTCCAAAGCAAAATTGTTTATTTTTTTGATGGACCATTGTTAAACAGTTGTCACCAAAAAAATGTTATTTTATCGTCAAAAATATAACTCGCTTGCCGTAAAATCAATGATAAACTATTGATTTCCGGAGAAATAACATTGTGCGCAAAACATGTTTACATCTGTCACCACCCATAAAAGTAAATCATTTGCTTCTTAACATGTTGATGATCATATCCTCTACTGGCGGTTCCTTAAATAACTGAAATATTGAAATCTTTACGATTTAAAAATAAAGAAAATGTTAAAATAATAGCCAAGATTATTGGGATTAAACTCTTTGCCTTTTAAAATTTTTGGAATTAAGAAAAAAAAACGCTTTATACCCTCCAACCATAGGATGGTGCGTATATTAAACCTTGTCAATTTCCGTTTTGCTAAAACATCGACAAATATTTGTTATGACCCCATAAATTATATAAGTATTTTGGTCGGCGTAAATCTGACATCTGAGCACTTCGGTCCGTTCGTCTTTGAAAAAATCGACGCTAACTTCCGAACGAAAAACAAAAAACTATCAACTTGAAGGCTGACAATACTTGCTTATTTATTTAGGTCGCATGTATTGCAAAAATGGGCCCTCAAATCGCCGTCCACTTTTTTTAGCGATAGCCCCTATATAAAACGCGGACCCCAAAATTTCGCTTGCGATGCTCAAGAAAGAATTTTTCATTTCCTGATCCTCTAAAAAATTTTGCTACATGGATGTTAGTAATATGATCTCAAAACAACCATTCAAATTGGTCCATATTCGCCATAATTACATATAAAGCCCCCAATATAAAAACCATCTCTCTATTTGTTTGCGGAGCCTTCTAAAAGAACCAAAATTTCAATTTTCCGACCCGGCTGGAAATTTTGGTACATGTATTATTATTGTCTCTTAAGTAAAACCATCAAAAAAACTTTTTGTCCAACAATCGTATATTAAATAGTGTATATATTAGCCCCCAATATAAACCGATCCCCCCGATTTGCTTTGCGACTTCTAAAAAACCAAAATTTCATCCGAATCCGGCTAAATTGTTCTTAACAATTGTTGGATATTCTTCTAATTACCATTGCAAAAATTGCTCCATTTTCAGCCAAATTCGTAGTTTTGTTAAGCCCCCCATAAAAATCATTTCCAAATTTTCCTCCGCAGCCTCTTGGGAGATCAAAATTCAATGCCGAATCCGTTGAAAATTTGCAAAAACTGTGTTATATTAAGCCGGTTAATTCCATTTCCAAAAGATCGCGCTAATCGTGTTTCTATAATGTATTATTATTCCGCATCCCCAACACAACAAAAAATTCCTTTCATATCTCGTTCAATTCAATTTGGTTGCCACTCAAGCCAAAAACAATTAATCTACCAAAAAAAATTTTTATTTTTAATGAAAAAAAAATCATGTCATAATATATTATGTTATTTCTATATCAAATTGTTCAATACAAAATTTATTTGGCTATAAGAAAATTTGTTTAAAAAGAATTTTAATTCGATAGAAAATTTTTGGCAAATTTTTATTTTCGATAGAAAGAAATAATTTGTGAAAAATAAATTTCTATAATAAATTTTGGCAAAAATTTTACCTATAGAAAAAAATTTTTTCCAAAATTTTATTTCTAATAAAATTTTTTCAAATTTAACTTTCTATTAGAAAAATGTTCAAAATTTTTATTTTTTCCAAATTTTATTTCTATATAAAACTTTAACTTATTAAATTATATCGTTATTTATCGCCTGTTTTATTTAATTAGCTAAACAAACCGTATGAACTACCTTGTAAATTTGAAAAGCGGCTAGAAGTTAAATACCTTTGCCCAATCGGCAAATGTTACGCCAAAAAAGCCCAAGTAATTTCGAATTGGGATGACAGTCTCAGTAGACATTTTTCTACCCAAAATTCCATTGTGACAGGTTAATAAAGCCCTTAAAATTTTAATGCCCTAGAATTTAAAAGCACCACTAGGTCGCCTGAAAAAATGTCTTTTTTAAAGAAGCCGCCATCTTTTTGGTTTTCTTTGTGCGGAATCTTTTGATGTTGTTTCTTGTAAAATCAATACAAAGAAAAATCCTAAAAGAATTCACCAAACTTTTGGATCTAAAAAAAAACCTTTTTTATTGTATTTATAAACCGATTTCAAAATTGAATTGCCCTTATTTAGTGATGCCACCTCTTGTTGCCAATCACAAAAGTTTTCATTGCCGCGCGTCAAGCTCTTGCATTTTATGTCCAAAACACATTCAACATTTATACTTTTTTACTTCGCAACCCAATGTTCTTATTTTAAAAATTTTTTTATCATCCGACCAAGAAGCAGAAAACAAGTAAGATATTTTTAAGACACAATTCTTTTTTAAATTTTTTTGTGTAAACTGCCTTTCTTATAAAATTAAGGTTAGTTATGTTGCTAGGTAAGTTAGGTTAGGCTTTGAAATCGCAATCCGATTAAAATGTTTCATGCCCATCTTGAGGACTATTCATTCCAATTGGATACCACCCATTTAACTTAAAGTCCTATACATTAAATCGCACTTTTCTACTCTAACAACTTGAAACCTTCTTCTATTAATTTAACTTTTGTTAACCAACCGATTGCTTCCAAAAAACAAAAACAAACTGCTTAAATTAACGTTTTCCAGGTCCGTCAGTAATCTTTAAAAAGTATAGCCTTCTAAAAAAATTCGTGACGCCTTACACCAAAGCAGGACACTCAACACAAAATAGTTTTAAATTTATCCTTTCCTCCCCACATCATACCGCTGTTATACAAATCATTATTACTTCGGCACCTATAGTTTTGCAAAATCCCTTTATTTTTCAGCAATGCGACCCCGTTTATAAGCATAGTATTCATTGAGTGCTATCTGACGCTTGAATGACACTAGCAATCTAGGTGCTTAAAAAGTTTAAAAATGGCCCATATTTGCTTGTTGCTTACAAACCCTTGCAAATCTCCCATCGAAATAATGCATTTCATTAAAACAATCCTTCTTCAACGCAGAAAGCCCTTGCAAGTGGGGCCCAGAGCTATTACCAAAACATAATTCTAGTTCCCCTGAATAGCTAAATGAGTTCCTACCTTGCCCCTAAGCTGCCTTCAAGCTTCCCCTCTTTATGTTTCCTATGCCAATAGGCCAACCCATAATTAGCGGTGTAATATTACTGGGGCCTCCATCCCATTCTCGGGAGAGATTTTCGGGGCCATCTTATGGTTTTCGATTAAGGGAACACATGAGTCCTAAGGATTTATGCAAGGTTTGACGTCTAATTATATATTAATCCAAATTATTGTTGGAAACATTACTTCATCAGCCAAATCAACACCTCTCTTTATTCCAAGTTATTTCAGCCTTGAAAAATAAACAACTACAGATTATACGTTAAATTCTTTGGCCTATCGAATTTCCCAAACTTTGGAATATTTTGTACTACCTGAAAAACCCCATTGCCAAATTCAATTGAAAAAGCATTCACCTATAGAAAATCTATTAATTATCTTTTATTCCCTGGTCTGGTACAACCAACGTCCTCACTGTTGGAAATTAAGTTTCAAACTTCTGTCGAAAAAAGTTGTTTGCCCATGATTAAATTCCACTACGTTTAACCACAATTGGGCATTACTTGGAAATGCAATATGAGCCTAACATTTCCGACCCACACGATAAGTCGCGGGGCAAACCGGCCACAAAAGCGTGTTTTTTCAGGCTGAACTGTCTGCAAACAAAATGTCTAAAAGTCAATAGATTTAGCCATGACATAAATCGAGTTTTCTTTTACTAAAAATGCGCCTAGATTACAACGCTTGAGACTTTATACTAAAAAAACCAAATCGTCTTCTTTTAGAGTTGTCCGCTTCCATACACAAAACAACCATAATAGCCTATATAGTCTATACTACTTGCCTGTAAAAAACTTCCCCCATATATTTTCGCCATAGTCTGCAAGTTTTTATTTTTCCTTCGGCTTCGCTAAGCATTTTCACTGCCTGACTCTAACCGAGGCTTGTTCCTTTTTCGAAATTCCTTGGCTTTGATCGCCTTTTTATACCCTTCCACAAAAATAATCACCCAAAATTTCCAATTAAAAAAAATAAATTGAGTTTAAAAATTTTCAATTATAAATAAATTGATTTCAAATTTAAACTTTAACTCATGATAAGAAACATTAAGTTTATTAAGTCAATGAATGAAAATTTAAAAATGTTTTAATAATAAAATTAAATTGCATACAATTAACTTTGTAATCAAATTCGGACTAGAACTATATTCCAGTTAAATAAACAGGCTGATTTTTTACTTTTAATTAAAAAAAAGTTATTTTCAAAACAATTTCATTGTTAATCCAAATAAAAACTCTAAGTGCAATCTAAAATAAGTAATTTAAAAATAAGTTAACCTTTTTTTTAATTTAAATTAAATGCTTGCCCCGCAAGTTCACCCATTCAATTTACCAATAATTTAATTGAATCAATTAAAAAATTAATCGAATGCTCAAAAAAAATCAAATTAAGTTTTAATCGGAGAATTTTGGCCCATTTTAAAAAAAACGGATTCTAACTATCAATTTAATTCTTTATTTTAAAGAACCAATTTCAAATAAAAAAAAAAATAATTGGTATCAACTAAATTGGTTATTGAATCAGGAGAAAAAAATTTTTGGGTTTTCATATGATAATCATGAAAAAAAGCCATAAACTTACACGCCCTGGGTCTTCGCTGATTGTGGAGCGAACTCTATTTTAAATTAAAATATGAAACCCACCCATTGCTTCCGTGTTCAAACCCATTCCACCAAAAACACCAACCTGCCAATCGCCGTTTTCGAAAATCTCGGTTTACATTCTTTAGGTCTTCTAGTAATTGAACTCAGATCAGGAGCGTTTTGCCTGTACCATGCATCGTGGCCTTAAGCTTTAAGCCGTTATGTCCATTTTATCGACTTTAACTTCCAAAAGCGGCCGCTCCTCCCAACTTCAAACCAATGCGATTCCAATTGCAGCTTTAAAAAGCAAATCCATAGAAAACCTCTGCGCAAGAAAGCCTATTTTAAAAAACTGATATCTTCCTGCATACCATCCAAAGCATTTCTTGCCCTCGGAGCGACTGGTCCTGGAAAACTTTTCGAACTCTTAGTAGGTAACACCAGAACAAATCGCTTTTTTCTTCAACTTTTCCCCCCCATTTTGCCTGCGAGTCATAACCGTCCAATTGCTTCCTTGTGTTTTAATAATACATTCCCAACTAAGGCTCTTTGGCAACCTTTGAGGCAACGCATCTTTGATTTCCTTATAGGATGCATGGCGCATCCTTTTTTCAGCTTCAAGAATCCTTTAGCCCATTTAAAAAAGAACGCTTTCAAAAAAAAAAAATTGTTCTTTTCAATTCACGAAAATTAAATATCCAATTAATTTTAATTCAAAATTTCTCAATCACGAAAGTAGGATAGTATCAACCACAGTTTTAAATTGCATAGAAAATTCTGATTAAAAAGTAATAATTGATTCAATGCCAAATTTCAAATAATGTTTTTAAATTGAAATTCAATTTAAAAAATTTAAAATTGAGTTTATTGCCAAAACTCAATTAATTATTATAAAAAAAAAAGAACTATTTCATTACATTCGAAATGTTAGAAGTTTATTGATAAACAATTTTATGGTTTTGAAAAAAATTTCAAAACTAAAAGAATTAAAAAAAAATGTTCATCATTTTTCATAAACTTACACTTAGTCGTTCCGCGAATTGTTAAAAGTTAAATTGTAATTTCAATTAACTTTTTAATAAAAAAATTTTAAATTTTCAATCATACTTAATTAAACTTAAAGTTCTATCTTGATTAAAAAAAAGTTAAATTGTACCAATTACATTAACATTTAGATTGAAAAAAAAAAAATTTTTTTCAACTTCAATTAAACTTTTTTAAGTGGATAAATATGGTGAATATTTTCTTCTGTTGTTTTGCTTTATCCACCAAATACGTGCCTTGTGTCGTACTGATCCTATATTCTATAATAAAAACAAGCATTCTCTTTCCCTTGGAAATCTCTTTCGAAGCGATTGCCTCCTTTGATGCTCGTTCACCTTTATAAAAAAAGTTCACTTGCCAAAAATGTCAACGCCAAGTCCGGACCCCGTTCTAAACAGTCGACTAAAAATTGCCTGACTCTTGTCGCTGCCCCAAAATTACTTAAAACTTCAGCGTTACCTGTCCACTGGGGCCCTTGCCAGTTAAGCAAACGCCATATATATAAAACTTCTTGGCCCCTTTAGCTAAGGCAAACCCAGTATATGGACTTCGCAAATTTTCGCGCAATGTCGTTTATTATTTTCCAACCACACGTGAAACATCTAAATTAAAGACGTTTATTACGATGAAACTTCCGCTATTTAGACAAAACAACGTTCCGTTCAGATCCGACGGTTCTTTGTCTAAAGTCGCAAAATTTTAATTTCGTCTTCTCTCAGCTTTTTTTTTTCATATCATTATTTATCAAAGTCCTTTGAAAAAACGATTAACGACAACACGTATTTCCAAATTAAGACCTTCGACTCCAATAGAGAATATTTTAATGGTATGTTTCAAGTAAAAACGTTTCCAAGCTAAAATAAAAGCTGTTGAAAATAACATCTCCTATATTTGAATCGATTTTTGTTGCTTTGTAACAAGATTACCAAGAAGACAACAAATTAAAACACTACCATTTCATTAAAAGTAACAAGAATTTTCGAAATATTAACGCAAGTGCCACCCAAAATGTTTCTTTTATTTATTATACCCCGATCTTTAAAGTCAAATCACTAATTAAAGTGCAAAACGACTTCATTTTTGAAAATGGTTATCGCTTTTACATAGCTAAAAAAAACTTTTAATATAGAGAAATGGTTTTCTATGCTAAGCAAAATTTGCATGCTATTTTAAAGACATGAGACTCTTTATACCTCACGACAATATTTTCAGGCACTGGGCATCGAAATCCGCGCTTTAGAACTCAAATCTCTTTACAAATCTCAAATTTTACTGCAAATAACGGGTTTTTGAATTGGGAGATTCAACAGCTGGTTTGTTCTTACTGTTAGAAAAAATGACTTTTACATTGGAGACACTTTTTCAGTTTCAATGGTTGAATAAGCCAATATTTAACATAAAACTTACCGTTTTCGTTATTTTAATTCTTTTGACTTAATAAGTTTTTTTTGGGAAGCCAAACAAATTGAGTCCTCTTCGTTTTGGCCACATAAAAATTCCACTGAAAGTATATCAAACAAAACCCGTATGTGCATCACGCACGAACACATCATCACAATGAACTTCTAGGCTGCAAAAATCGTAATTTAGTGACCAGTAGGTTTGTACGTTAGGGGCAATCCTATTGTATTTCAAGCTCACTAGAGCCTATGCAGTCCATTGTTGATACACATTGGGAACTTTCTCTCCTTATCACGAGTGCCTGCCGATTCCATTTTAAAGGCTCAGTTTGATGGACAACGAGTCTTACTTTTCAAGCTGGATTTGCCGAATCCGCGTTTCTCACGTATTTTTAGTAAAGTCCGCTAGAAGCTTTTAAAACACAGCATAAAATGGTCCACCGCTATTTACTCGGGTGACTGGCTATAACTCTCAAAACCCTGGGAAGAACTTCTTTGGCTCTATAAGAAGCCAGTAAATCGAAACCCTTACGACCTTTTGTATTATCATGCAACGGGGTAGCGGTAAACCCATTTCACCCCACGTTGCCTCTGAGTACTAAACACATTGTACAATGGCAGTATAGGGGGATTTTTGAAAGGATAATTGGTTAAACCCTCTACAAGGTCAGACTGAATCTATCTTGCTTATCCCAACATCTCTACTTTAGGGGAAGAGAACTTTACATTCGAATCATCCTGAATAATTTCGACACCAATGGAGTTTATTTAAGTTAATAGGCCATCCCTATTTATTCAGGCCTCCCTAGTAAGCTTTATTCAGCCATCATTGTTTGACAGATCCGTACTAAACTGGGACTTTATCTTTCGATCGTATGCCTGATCGTACGCACTATTCCTCCCTGCTGAGTATCATTCCAAAAATCGTATAATTCGCTCTATTTCTACATATTCAAGCCGAGAAGTTCGAGTTCTTAGTTAATCAAGGTACAATGTATACAATGAATACTGGAATATATGTTGCCAATGTGTTCTGTGGTGAAACCGATCTTTAATTGGTTAAGGTATAGTAGAGCCGAAACTGGAAGAGTCTGACAGTGAAACATAAGTCATGGGCGGTAGACAGTAGTTGGTTGCCAGCGGTTCGTTGGTATTACAGTTGCCAAGAAGATAATAGATAAAAAAATCAACTCCTTTACGGAGGAATCTCTCTCCTGGTTTTTTTTTTTTTTTTTTTGTTGTTTTTTTTTTATGAGTTGTGCAATCTTAAGATCCTTTAATGATTTCTGATCACGATACAGCTGTATGATAATACCACACCCCCAATACAAAAGATGACGTTTACGACACAATCACCCTCGCACATACCAGAATGCCTCATTAAAGTAGCAAAAATAATAAAAATTCAGGGCCACATAAGAATCTTCGATGAGGAAAACCAAAAAAAAATAATCCCCGAAGAAGACAAAGGATACCTTTAACAGATTTTCGAAGAGAGGGTGAAACCGTAAGACGAAAAAAATCTATAAACAATGGCCAATTCTTAACAAAAATCTTGACTGTTTGCATTAAAGGCAGCTGACAAATATTGGTCATGCATACCATGCAATATATGAATTATTTTCAATGGTGAAACATACACACACACACATCATATAGAGGACAAATCGAAGGTTATGACCTCCTTTCTAGCTCTCCTAAGGATCTTACTCGGCTAAGGTAAAGGACCTCTGATGAATGCCATCAACCATCAACACAACGGAACGGAACGTAAGATGCAATGGACGATTTTATTTCCATGTTACTTTACCTCTCTCGCTCTCGTTTTTCGCCTTACTGTCTTCAGTTGAAAGGCCGGGGTTGACCTTTCAACTGTTCTCTGTTTACCTAACAGGTTTGAACATTACGACATTTGAAATAAAATCCCATTTTTTTGAAATATTTCTCATTTCTTGGCCTGGAGTGTTACAACATTGGTCATAATATTGCGGTTTCATGTCGCTCATCTTGCAGGAAGTGTCAAAAGTATGGTACTGCTACCAGCACCACCACCAACTGAGCGTCTAAGAAGGATGGCACATCAACATATGTGTACAAATCGAGTCTTATGCACTTCGCCTCTTTCCTTGGGAAAGTTTTCTTTCTGTTGGTAATTAGACTTTAATTGTTGCTGAGGAACCCCTGCCAATTAAAGGATTTACCCATATTTATTTTCAATGCACGGTGATCGCAACAAGTGTTGTCCTTAATGGACAATCCTAAATTCTATTCGTAAAGGCCAACATATTTGCTTTTTCAAAAATGGATCTGTTCTTCGTGGTCGTATCATTAGAATTCATTGTGAGAAGAAGTGTATCCATCGTTTGCCAAGTGAAATATCCCCAATGAATTTCTAGTAACCTGTATCAAGATTGCAAAGGTTAACCTTAGATTACAAGGGAATCAATTCTAAAGGAATTCTAGGAATCTTTAAACTGCAAATATTCTTAATCTAACTGCAAGAAAAATTACCAAAATATATCGAGCGGTTTATACCAACTAAATTTTTTTGAGGGATAAATTAACTTCGTACAACAAACAAACCATAAAATGCTATTGAATATCTTATGAAAAATCATTTTACTCTATCGTCAGTCGAAAAAAGACGAATACACTTGAGAAAAGAAAATACAATAAATAACTTATGCT
>PGFW01019497.1:0-14448 GCA_003123925.1 Haematobia irritans | reverse complement strand
TAAAAATTTTGACAAGCATTTTCTGATAAGAAGTAAAATTTTGGACAAAATTTTTCTATAGAAAATACAAATTAAAAAAAAAAATTCTAATAAGAACTACTACCATTTTGACAAAAATTTTTCCATAAAGAAGATAAAATCTTGATCAATTTATACAGAAATAAAATTTTGACAAAAATTTCTCTATGAGTAAAATTTTGACAAAATTTCCTATACGAAAATAAAATTTTTTAAAAAATTTTCTATACGAAATAAATATTGACTAAAATTTTCGTAAACTTTTCTATAGAATAAATTTTTGCAATTTTTTTCTTAGAAGTAAAATATGACAAAATTTTTCTATAGAAATGAAATTTTGACAACATTTTATAAAGAAATAAAATTTTGACAAAATTTTCTATAGAAATATAATTTTGACAAAATTTATGGAATATGGAAATAAAAATTTTGACAAATTTATGGAAAAAAATTTTGACAATATTGTCTATAAAAATAAAATTTTGTCAAATTTTCTATGGAAATAAAATTTTGACAAAATTTTCTAAAGAAATAAAACATCATCTTTTCATATAACTTTTACAAGTCCCTTAATCTTATTTTTATTTTTCGTTTTGTACATGAGTAATGCTAACACAGCCGAATTTATTTTAGAAAGCTAATTTGTTAGAATTGCACCTAAGTTCGTAACAGCTCGACTTTGTAAGTTATATGAAAATATGATGTAACAGTGGGAGAAAAGAATGATTCAGGTTTGTAAGAGAAAATATTCAAGTGTTTTTCTCGCAATAAGGAGTTAGCATAAAAGGGCCCAAAATTGAAGTTATCTCTCCCAGCCAGATCTAATACTAAAGGCTGTGTGACAAGGTTCATTCGCACGAACCGAAACATGTACAAGTCCAGGCGTGGTATAGATTTGTATGCTGGCGTTTTTTTTTCAATTGTTTCTATTAACCATGTCATATATCTGTCCATAAAGCTCGAAAAATAATTGTATAATTAGATATATAAATATAAAATAATAAAAAAAATTTGGCTTATGAAATAAAATTTTGACGACATTGTTTTCCTATGGAATTAAAATTTTTGACCAAAATTTTCTTAAAGAAATAAATTTTGAACAAAATTTTCTGAATACACTAGTAGAAAAAGTTTTCGGTTATATTAGCGAAAGATGTGTCCGTTAACAGTCAGCCAATGAATACAAATTCGTTAATAGCAAAATTTGACAAAATTTCTATAGAAACTAAATTGTTGAAAAAAAAAAAATTCTCGGTAAGAAATAAAAATTTTGATAAAGTGCTCGATATGAAATGAAATTTTCTCAACGAAAAATTATCTACGGATAAAATTTGATAAAATTGTTTTTGTTAGAAACTAAAATTTTGAACAAAAATTTCGGTATAAAGAAATAAAATTTTGACTAAGACTTTTCTTAAGAAATAAAATTTTTTACAAAACTTTCATTTAGGAGAAATAAATTTGCAAATTTGTCAATAGAAATTTACAATTTTGGACACACAAATTCTCCTAGGAATAAAATTTTGACAAAATTTTTTTATAGAAATAAAATTTTGACAAATTTTTTATAGAAAATAAAATTTTGACAAAATTTTATAGAAATAAAATTTTTGAACAAAAATTTTATGATAGAAATAAAATTTTGAAAAATTTTCTATAGAAATAAAAATTTGACAAACAATTTTCTAATTGAAATAAAAATTTGACAAAATTTCTAAAGAAAATATTAAGTTTGACAACATTTTCTATAGAAATAAAATTTTGGCAAAATTTTCTGGGAGAAATAAAATTTTGGCAAAATTTTCTATAGAAATAAAATTTTGACAAAATTTCTATTGAAATAAAATTTTGACAAAATTTTCTATTGAAATAAAATTTTGACTAAATTTTCTATTGAAATGAAATTTTGACAAAAATTTTTTTGGAAATAAAATTTTGACAACATTTTTTATGGAAATAAATAAAATTTTGACAGCATTTTCTATAGAAAAAAATAAAATTTTGACCAAACATTTTCTATAGAAATAAAATTTTGAACAAAATTTTCTCTGAAAAATTGCACAAAATTTTTCTGATGGGAATAAAATTTTGACAGAAATTTTTAAAAGAAATAAAATTTTGACAAAAATTTTCTATAGAAATAAAATTAAAAAAAATCTATAGAAATAAAAATGTAAAAATTATGGAAATAAAAATTTTGACACATTTTTTATGGAAATAGAATAAATATTTTTACAAAATATTTCAATAGAAATCAAATTTTGACAAATTTTCTAATGGACAGAGCCAAATTTTTCTAATGGATAATAAAATTTTGACAGAAAAATTTTCTAAAGAAATACAATTTCACAATTTTCTATAAGAAATAAAATTTAAATAATTCTATAGAAAATTCTATAGAATAAATTTGAAAAAAAAAAAAATTTGACAAAATTTTTATATAAGATAAATTTTTTGTCAAAAGTTTTCTATAGAAATAAAATTTCGAAAAAAAATATCTCTAAGAATAAAATTTGATAAATGTTCTAATAGAATAAAATGTTCACTGAAAAATTATGGTGGGAATAATAATTGTGAACAAAATTTTTTAATAAGAAATAAAATTTTCGGTAAATATAAAATTTTGACATACTTTTCTATAGAAAATAAATTGACAAAAAAATTTCCCCAGGAATAAAATTTTACGAAATTTTTTTTGAGAAATAAAAAATTTTGACAACATTTGCCAAAGAAATAAAAAGAATCTTGATCAAATTTTTCTATACGAAATAAAATTTTGACCGAAAAAAATTTTCTAAGAATGAAATTTTGAACATTTTCTATAGAAAATAATTTTTGACAATATTTTCAAAAAGAAATAAATAGTTGACAAAAAGCTTTTCGTAATTTTCTAGAAGAAAATAAAATTTTTGATGGACTGTAAAAATTTTTCCTATAGAAATAAAACATTTGACAAAATTTTCTAATAGAAATATAAATATTGCACAAAATTTTTTATAGAAATAAAATTTTTGACAAAATTTTCTATAGAAAATAAAATTTTGACAAAATTTTCTAATAAGAATATAAAATGTTGACAAAATTTTTCTATAGAAAACAAAATTTTAACAACATTTTTTATAGAAATAAAATTTTGACAAAATTTTTTATAGAAATAAAATTTGACAAATTTTCTGTAGGAATAAAATTTTGAAAAAATTTTCCATAGAAATTAAATCTTGACAAAAATTTTCTATAAGAAATAACATTTTTACGACATTATTTTCTATAGAAATTAAACTTTTGAACACGTTTTTTCTAAGAAACAAAATTTTGACAAAAAATTTCTCTGAGAATAAACATTTTACAAATATTCTATAGAAAATAAAAATTTTAAAAACAAAAAATTTTATATAGAAATAAAATTTTAGGACAAAATTGTTCTATAGAAATATAAATTTTGAATGCATTCTATAGAAATAAAATTTTTGACAAAAAATTTTTCTAAATAGAAATAAAATGTTGACAAAATTTTCTCTAAGAATAAAATTTTTGACAAAATTTTCTGTAAATTTCTGGAGAATAAAATTTTTAAAAATTTTTCTAGCAAGATTAAAATTTGGAAAATTTTTCTATAGAAATAAAATTTAAAATAACAAAATTTTCTATAGAAATAAAATCTTTGACCAAATTTTCTATAGAACTAAAAATTTTGGCAAAAATTTCTCTAGGAATAAAATTTTGAAAAAATTTTCTAGTAGAAATAAACATTTTTACCACATTTTTCTGTAGAAAAAAAACCTTTGGCAACGTTTTTCTATAGAAATAAAAATTTTGACAAAATTTCTCTGAGAATAAAAATTTGACAAAGATATTCTAGTAGAAATAAAATTTTAACAAAAATATTTTATAGAAATAAAATTTTTTACATATATTTTTTATAGAAATAAACTTTTGAGAAACACGTTTTTTCCAAATACAAACATAAATTTTGACAAAAATTTCATCTGAGATATCAATTTTGATTAAAATATTCTATAGAAATAAAATTTTAACAAAATTTTCTAATAGAATAAAATTTTGACCAAATTTTCTATAGAAATAAAAATTTTTAAAAAATTCTCCTAATAATAAAAATTTTGACTAAAATTTTCTATTGAAATAAAATTTTGACCAAATTTCTATTTGAAATAAAATTTTTGACGCAAATTTTTCACTATAGAGAATAAAATTTTGGCGCAATTTCTAATAGAAATAAAAATTTGACCAAATTTTCTAATAGAAATAAAATACTGACAAAAATTTTTTATAGAAATACAATTTTTACACATTTTTCTATAGAAATAAAATTGGTGACAAAAATTTCTAAGAATACTAATTTTGAACAACAATTTTCTATGAAATAAAATTGTGACAAAATTTTCTAAGAAGAAATAAATTTTGACAAACATTTTCTATGAAGAAATAAATTTTTTGGCAAAATTTTCTTGGAGAAATAAAATTTTGGGCAATATTTTCTAGTAGAATAAGAATTTGAAACAAAATTAATCTATTGAAATAAAAATTTTGACAAAAATTTTCCTGTGAATAAAATTGACTAAATTTCTATTGTAATAAAATTTGAACAAAAATTTTTTTGGAAATAAAATTTTGACGAAGATTTTTTATGGAAATAAATAAAATTTTGATTAAAGCATTTTCTATTTAGAATAATTATCATTTTTGACAACATTTCTATAGAAATAAATTTTGACAAAATTTTCTCTGGAAAAAATTGCACAAATTTTCGGTAAATATAAAATTTTGACAAAAAATTTCCCTGGAATAAAATTTTTACAAATTTTTTTGTAGAAATAAAATGTTGACAACATTTTCCAAAGAAATCAAATTTTGACAAAAGTTTCCAAAAAATAAAATGTTGACAAACTTTTCTATAGAAATAAAATTTTGAGAATCTTTTCTATAGAAAAAATTTGGACAAAATTTTCTAAAGAAATTAAAATTTTTGCTACAATTTAACTTCTTTAGAAAATAGAAATAAAATTTCGACAAAATTATCCATAGAAATAAAATGTTGGCAAAATTTTCTATGGAAATAAAAAATTTTACAAAATTTTCTATAGAAGATTTTTTTTGTTTGGAAGTTTTTTGGTAGAATTTTCTCCAAATTGTGGTAGATTATTGTTGGCTCGACTGGCAAGCGTGATCAACACGTCCCTCTTCAAGCTATCAAATGGAGACAAATTAAGTTTATTCGTTAATAATTTTTTTTTTTTTTTTTTATTTAAAGATTGAACTTTACTTGCAGTATTAATTGAAGGTATCATTCTTCAAAAAGCGAAAAAAGAGGGCCCCCAAACACCATATCAAAACATAACGAATCATGTCATTTATCATTTCACACGCCATTTTCCTCCATTCCTCATATTAAAACTCAATCATTTCAGAGATACAAAAATTAGCATTACAAAACTGCTTGCATGCAGTCACCCATAGTCGCAAAGGATCCATAAGTAGGAATACATGTTTTAGTTCATGGCCCAACAAAAAGTGTTTTGTCAGAAATTTAAGAATGCCCCAACTTGCAGTGGCATGCAAGCGTACAGATATTAACGTGTTGTAGATGACTGTAATCTTGGCTCTCATTGTCAGTCCTCTTACTCGCAGACAAATTAGACCTAATGTGTGTAGACCAGTGGTTCCACAATGTTATTGTAAGATTTGTTGTGCTAAATGTTCACACTAGCAGTCAAAGTCGCATGCTAGCATAATCCTCACATCGAATGAATTATGAGTGTGTAGGCGTGTAAGGGTGCTTTGGGCATGTTGCTTTGTCATCATCAAATAACTAATATGGGATAAGAAAGTGAAATTTGGATTTTGTATTTAAAGACAATACGATAAGAGTGCATCAGATAGATATAATGAAAACTAATTTGTCAATATTTATTTCTGTGTTTTGGGGAAGTTTTCCCAAATTCCTAGATTATGATAATTGATGGAAAACGAAACCAAACCAATTTCCAATATATGAATCATCACATTTTTCATTCATTTCAATTGATGAAACTGAATAATACAAAAGTCCATTGCATTTTTATTCAACATGAAAGAATGAAATTGATGTGCTATGGCATGTTGTTAAAGTAATGCAATGCCTTTCATCAAAAATATTTTAAAAGTAGTTTATTGTGGCATACAAAAAAAGTAAAAATTCATTGTTTGGATAAAAAATTATGCCAATACCACAAAGAGTTGTGCTTCCTTTGTACAGATGTAGTAATGTACGGTAAAAATATTATTGGTAATAAAAAAATATATAATTATAATAACCATATGGTGGCTGATATACATATATTTAAGTGGTATCTGAATACTTTTTGAAAAGTATTTCAAAATAGTTATTTATAATTTACTTCAGAATAAAAAAAAGAAATTGGTTATAGTGAATTCATTGCAATCACTTAAGGCTAATATGTTAAACAAATAAAAATAGCCATAAAAAATTTGGCAAAGTGGAAACTTATTTACTACATCAATGGATTTGTATTATAATCTCTTCTGTTTAAAGAGTAATTCCGTGCATACCCACCAACACAGAATTGCAAAACGAAAGGTTACAATTCCACCTGCAACGAACTTTATAAAGTATGCAGGAGGTTGATATGTCTAATATCCAGACTTCAAGTTTATATCATTTATAAACGCGTTCGTCTGACAAATGCGAAGCTTGATTCAAGACCAATTCGTTTTATTGTTTATAATTTTGCAAAAGCATTTTGATCTATTTCCTTCAGAAATAGAGCAATTCGTGATGGAATTCATGCGTGAAAGTTTGATTGCTTCATACTGACAGCGCTGCATCGTGTTGAAAAAGAGTGAACTAAACACGGTAACAACATCAGGAATAAAACCGAAAATGCAAGGCTAGATTTAATGGAAATCTACTTCGCAATGGTAGAAAACTTGTTCGTGAGCTGAACAAATCACAAGAACGGATGCTACGTTATTGAAAAAATGAGCTTGACTGAAGTCATTGAAATTAATAAAAAGAATCTCAACCAATGGCAAAAAATTAGTCTGGAATGAAGTCAAGGAGTGGCTAGTTACCAAATTTTGAATTTTCTTTTAAATAGTGCTTAATCAATTTGTGATTGCACTCAATAGATTTGGCCAAAGGTTAGGTTAGGTAGGTTTAGGTGGCAGCCCGATGTATCAGGTCTCACTAGACTATTCAATCCATTGTGAATACCACATTGGTGAACTTCTGCTCTATCACTGAGTGCTGCCCGATTCCCATTGTTAAGCTGCAATGACAAAGGGACCCTCCTTTTTATTAGTCGAGTCCGAACGGCGTTCCAACATTGCAGTGAAAGCCACTTAGAAAGCTTTGAAACCCTCAGAAATGTCACCAGCATTACTGAGGTGGGATAATCCACCGCTGAAAAACTTTTTGGTGTTCGGACGAAGCACGAATCGCACCCACGACCTTGTGTATGCAAGGCGGGCATGCTAACCATTGCACCACGGTGGCTCCCCAAAGAAGTCAGCTCAAAAATTAACAATGGTTAGCATGCCCACCTTGTATACAAAGGGATATAGGTTCAATCCACGTTTCACCGAAAAACAAAAAAAAAAAAAAAAAGCAAACAAGTATATAACGCCGTAAGTTCGGCCAGGCCGAAGCTTATGTACCCTCCACCATGGATTGCGTAGAAAATTCTGCTGAAGAAATAACATTTTGACAATGTTTTCTATAAAAATAAAATTTTGGTAGATTATTTTTGGCATCGAATGGCAACCATGATTATGAACCGCGATAAGGACGCAATTCTTTGTGTGATTGGGAATCGCCTATATATAACTTAATAGACCGAAAATCTGGAAATCGATTTATATGGGGCTATATATAATTATGGACCGATATGACCAAAATTCTGCAATGGTTGTTAGAGAGCCATAATACTAACACCAACGTACACAAATTTCCAACCGGATCGGATGAATTTTGGCTCCTCTAAGAGGCTCGCGAGAGGCAAATCTTGGGATCGGTTTTTATATGGGGGCTATATATAATTATGGACCGATATGGACCAATTTTGGCAATGGCTTGTTAGAGACAATTAGCTAACACCACGCGGACCAAAATTTCAATCGGATCGGATGACTTTTGCTCCTCTATGAGGCTCCGGAGGTCAAATCTGGGGATCGGTTTTATTGGGGGCTATATATATTATAAGACCGATGTGACAATTTTTCCTGGTCATTAGAGAACATAGTACAACACCATGTACCAAAATTTCACCGGATCCCGGATGAAATTTGCTTCTCTTTAAGGCTCGCGCAAGCCAAATCGGGGGATCGGTTTATATGGGGCTAGATATATCAATGGACCGATGTTTGGACCAGTTTTTGGCATGGTTAATTAGAGATCCATATAACTAACACCATGGTACCAAATTTCAGCGAGATCGATGAAATTTGCTTCTCTTAGAGCAATCGCAAAGCGCAAATTTGGGGGTCGTTTATATGGGGGTATATGTTTAAAAGTAACGCGATATGGCCCATTTTCAATAATCCTCCGACCTACATAATAACAACCGTACTTGTGCCAAGTTTCAAAGTCGATAGGCTTGTTTCGTTCGTGATTAGTGATTTCAAGAAGACGGACGGACGGACGGACATGCTCAGCATGTCGACTATAAAAAGTTGGGGCTAATATAAAAGATGTCCCTTGTTATTGAGCTAGTTTAGGTTAGGTGGCAGCCCGATATATCAGCGCTCACTTAGACTATTCAGTCCATTGCGATACCACATTGGTGATCTCTCTCTTATCACAGAGTGCTGCCCGATTCCATGTTATAAGCCGGAGTTCCGAACGACGTTTTCATCATTGCAGTGTAAGAAAAAACACTTAGAGAAAGCTTTTGAAACCCCCAGAAATGTCCACCAAGCATTTACTGAGGTGGGATAATAATCCATCCGCTGAAAAATCTTTTTGAGGTGTTCGGTCGAAGCGAATCGAAAACCCCACGACCTTTTGTGCAAGGCGGGCATGCTACCATTGCACCAGGTGGTTATATTGGAATCGGTGCCACAGTGATAAGAGAGATTTTACCACTGCGGTAAGTGAGCCTGGAAGAAGCGGTGTGGCCTGCAGCAATACCTAACCCAACCGGCCACCTTTCGATTAGCCGACAAGTACTCAAGCGCCCATTGTGCATTCTAGCAAGGAATTCAGTACCATCGCTTCAACACGATAATTGTCTTAAAACGGATTTCCTCGCTTCTTTTACAGCATAATGTCGAACAAAAAAATCCAAAGTTCGATCATGCCAACAGAAAAAAATTTCCAGTAGTTAAACTAACGCTAAATTTAACTTATTTTTATTGGAAAAAAATTATTTGCTAGTAGCTAAATTTATATTTTTTTTCGATTTTCTACAGCTTAATGAAATCTTACTTTTTTTTAAGTATGTCTCAAAAAATTTTAAAGAACTAAAAGCGTGGGTATAAAGCTTAATGACCGGTAAACACCATAAGTTCAATATGTAACTAAAGCAAACGAAGATTTTCGTACGATTTCCGCAAAAAATAGTAAAAATGAACTACTGTTATGGTTAAAATGTTGATGATTTTGCCGCCAATGATTTCCTTCTTTTACTTTTAGTTAATTTTTTTCTTTTATGAGAGGATGTAGATTTCGTGAACTGCAGTTAAAAAAGTACAAACAGGGCATGTAAATTTTCCTGGTTTTACAACGGCTTTGTGGAAATCTCAAAGTGTGGAGTAAAACTAAGTTCAATTTTCGTGCGAGTAGTTCATTCTTCCTATAAAACAGTTCACTTTTTTTCGGTGCAAAAAGGGACCAAAATACATACACAGAGAATGATTACAATCACCTCCTAGAGCAAATGTTGTGTGGAACATGGAACATGTCTTATTTTTTTTTTCAAACATAATGGTTGATGAAATCCGCGATATCCTAATTGGAAGAAAATAAAATGTTGGGGGAACATGATTGCTATGATCGCAGCTGTTCAAAATAACATTTTGTTCTAGAGGATCATATTCCTTCTCTGGGTGCGCATAGAAACCACCTTTCGTTACAGTGTGGTGATACCCTTTTGTTGTTCGTTTGGCAGGCCATAACTTTACGTACCAAAGGCTAGCCAATTTTGAACAAATCCAAACTGATCTAAATTTGGATGTTTGTTTCCAAACATTTTTATAGCGCATGCACCATAAAGAATGAGGGGTGTATCAACTTTGGCCATTTTCGTGTGTAAGCACATCGAAGAATGAAATATCTTAGACCCCATAAAATAAATATATTCTGGTCGTGATGAAATTCGGATTCTAGTCTAGCAAATGTCCGTCTGTCTGATTCCCCGGCTATCCCGTACGTCTGTTAGAAATCCATAGACGTAACTTCCAAAAGAAACAAGCTATTGACTTGAACTTGGCACTTGTAAAGTTGTTATTGATGTAGGTCGGATGGTATTGCCAATGGCATATCGGACCCTTTTAGTATAGTCGCCATATAAACTGCCCCAGATTTGCCGGTTTTATCCGATCCGGTTGAAAGTTGGTAACGTATGTAGTAATACTAATCCTCTAACAAGCAATACAAAATTGGTTCATATTAGTCCAGTAATTGACAAAAGTTAAAATTTCTCGGAAAATTATTTTTTTATAACTCACCACCATAGAATGGTGGCCATAGTTAGGCTGATCATGAAAATGCTTGAAACTGATATGTAAAATTTTTAAATGTATGAAGCAAGGAAGCGTATTGGTTAACTGATCTGCTTGGGAGAATATTAGTCATAAAATCCCCTGAAATTCTATATATTATCAAGTAAGCCGATACAACGAAGAATTTTCAAAGGAAACTATTATATTTGATTCATGGTGGTGGGTACTTTAAAGATTCGGCCGCGGCAGAACTTTCTGCTGTATTTACTACTTGTTTAGAGATACAAATAAGTGAGCCGAATATAGTGAAGCCCTCATACAGAGGTTTCAAGTGCCGATATTTCCATCCCATTTACCTGAAATTCGAAATTTGTATACGCCTCGCACGCATAGAATGGGGGGTATTATTTGTCATCTCGCGTTTGTAGGGCCATCGAATATTGGCTCAAGACCCCATAAAGTATAATATATATATTCCTGGGTCGTGGTGAAATTCCTGAGTCGATCTGAGCATGTCCGTCGTCCAATCTGCTGAAATCACGCTAATTTCCGAACGAAACAAGCTATCGATTTGAAATTTGGCACAAGTAGTTGTTTATTGATGTAGTCGGATGGTATTGCATAATGGGCCTATCGGTTCACTTACGTAATAGTCCCATAATAAACGGACCCCACAAATTTAGATTACGGAGCCTCTAAGACAGAAGGAAATTTCATGCTGATGCCGCGGTTGAAATTTGTACATGGTGTAAGTAAATGGTATCTAACAACTGGTGCAAAAATTGGTCCCATCGGTCCAATAATATATAATATAGCCCCATATAAACGGAACCCTGCCTCGAATTTGGCTTGGCGAGCCCTCTAAGAGAAGCAAATTTCATCCGATGGCGGCCTGAAATTTGTACATGTTGTTAATATATGGTCTTAGGGAGCGCAACCGTGGTGCAATGGTTAGCATGCACCGCCTGGCATATACAAGGTCGTGGTTCGGTTCCCTAGCTTCGGACCAGAACACCAAAAAGTTTTTCAAGCGGTGGATTATCCCAGCTTCAGTAAAATTCTGGTGACATTTCTGAGGTTCAAAGCTTCTCTAAGTGGTTTCACTGCAATGTGGAACGCCGTATCGGAATTCGGCTATAAAAGGAGGTTCTGTCCATTTGAGCTTAACATGGAAATTGGTCGGGCATAGCACTTCAGTGAGAAGAGAGAAGGTTCACCAATGTGGTTATCACAAATGGACTGAATAGTCTAAAGTGAGCCCGAATACATCGGGCTGCCACCTATATTTCTATAGAAAATTGTGTCAAAATTTTATTTCTCCCAGTTTCTGTGTTTTCTTTATTTTGTATATCTCTCTCAATCGTTTGAGGTTTACAAAGAAATTATAAAAAAGGACGTAACAGTTCGGAGAGATCAGTTTTAGAATTTACAGAAGATTTTTTTATATAAGAAAAAAATTGTTCTCGCTTTTAAATATCAAAGTGTAGTCCGCGAAATTTAGTTCAGAATTTAACACCTTACATATGTTTTTTTTTTTTTTTTTTTTTTACAAACATAAAATAACTTCATTACTTAGTCTGCTAAATAGGAAAAAAATCGAAAATGATTTCATAAAGTATGTTTAGACGTCCATCGCCAAAATGTAAAGGAGAAACCACATCAAGATTTTTGGTGTTCGTCCTATTCTTGAATTGTTGTAGGAAAGGCAGCTATGCATGATCCTTGAATACACATATTCAAAACACCAAAAGATTCTTCTGAGGGGGGGTTATTTCTTAAAGCTTCTTCCATCAATTCAAATTCATCTATTTCCTTAATGATGGATTGCTTATGGTAAAAACTCGATTAGCCAATTTGATTTGATTCGATTTCAATTTTTTTTTTTATTTTTTAGATAAAATCTCATTTAATATGTGAAATATAATGCTGTTTGATTTTTTCGAATATTTGGTCAATCTAACACTACCATCCGCTTGTCCATTTATATATTTGATGCAACTAGCGTGAAAACACTGCCGTATTCTCGGTTTGTAAAATTTTCTCACTGAACCATCATCTATCGAAACTTTTGTAAACTAATTTTCAAAAATGCGCGTTCAAAAATCAATGAACATGATTTTTTTATTATACCGATGTTACACTTTTTGGCCCATAAAGTTTCTTCTGTGCACATGGTCAATTTTTGTACTTCGAGTCATTTGTCTTGTTCTCTGAACTACTACTCCATGAAGAGGTAAACCTTTATAATTCTAACAATATCAACTGAGAAACATTAGAATTATGGAAGCTCCAAAGCTTCTTATTAAATTTTGTATTACTCACTAATTCAATAATGACATCTATATGCGAAAATATATCTTATCGTATAAAAATAACAAGGACACAAACCGTTGGTTTGTGTCTTTGTGAACTTGGAGACCACATGGCCTGTGGTCTGTAGGTTCACGAAACTCGCATTCTACGAAAGTTAAAGTAAATCATTGCAAAGCTTGTTGAATAATAATATGTGAAAAGCTTTTTATTATAAACACTCATGTTTGCTTTGTTGCGAAGTATTGGAAGACAACACTGCATTGGCAAATCATATCCCAATAAACACAAACGTTTGAAAAATGCTAAATTTCAACAATTTTTCAAACATTTTTTCAAAGGATTAGGGTAATATTCAAGTTGAGAAATTGTTGAGAAAATCGCGTTCTCACCAAAAAACAGACATTACCTCCAACAGTGAAATTCAACACAATTAGCAATAATATCTCAATGTTATCCTCAAATTGAAAATGCATCGCTACTCAATGATTTTGTCAAAACAATTTTCGATGCGAGTCAAATTCAAAAATAAACATCGTTGCAAATACTTTTCAACCTAAATTTGTATAGAATGATATCCCCCACTTCAAAATTGAAAGTCAAAGCCAAAATTCTATGAATTTTGTATAATTTATTCATTTTCATCAAAAATAAACTATATAAATAATACACTACAATACATAATACACTACAATACCAATTGATAAATAATAAACTTATTAAACATATCAACAAATAAGAACCAAAAACAAACAACAAAACTTTAAATATCTTAAACATTATTAGTAAACACTTTTGCATTGGTAATTCGATTTCCTTCCTTTTGGTGTCATAAAACAGAATTAAAATTTATTAACATGCGGGCAATTTGAAATTAGGAACGTACTGACGCGCTGTGTTAGAATTGATTTCCTAGCAGAAGGAATTCACAAATATCCACTTTAAAAACTGATAATAGCAAATGAATTTAAACTGACGATGTGATGCACATTTTCATCCAGAAGTTGTTGATTTCAACAATTTGTTGTTTTAACAATTTTAATTGGTTGCACTTGTAATGTTTCTGGAAACTTTTTCTTGTCGATAAGCCACTCATTTTTCATTGGTCAGCTTCTTATTGTTTGCAAGAATGTAGCATCTAAAGATTTTAGTTTTCGGCAAAGAGATTTAAATTTAGTGACTTCTCTAAAGTGTTGATTTAATTTTTCATATTGACGTACCAATTATTATAAACTATTTGAAGCAGTTCCAGTTAATTGTCCACCATTTTTTCATCGGTCAGCTTTTTAATGTTTTCAAGAACGTAGAATCATAATTTTTAGTTTTCTGCATTGAGATATACATTTAGTGACCTCCTCTAAAGTTTTATTTTCATTTTTATAACCCTCCAACTCAATAGGATGGGGATATATTAACTTTGTCATTCCGTTTGTAACACATCGT
>PGFW01019487.1:168431-180562 GCA_003123925.1 Haematobia irritans | reverse complement strand
GAACGGTGTACCAAAACGTTTTCTTTTGTTAGAGTTTTTTGATTGCTTCGAAAAGTATACACTTTTATCACCAAAAAAATTCGTTTGTTACAAAATGTTAATTTTTTTAATAAAAAAAGTTATTTTTGAACCAACAACACAGTCCATTTCGTTTATATCAAACACTGTTCTTTTCTGACTTTAGGTCTTTAATAAGACACATTTTACAGTTCAAAATTTAATATACTACAATGTAATGTTGAACATTTTTTCGGAATCTTCCTAATATATCTGGAATATATGCAAAAAAAAAAACTTTGGCCGAAGCAGGGATCGAACCCACGACCCTTGGCATGCAAGTCAGACGTAGCAACCACTGCTCCATGGTGCCCAACTAAATGTATTTTTCTGTGAAATAAACTTTGTTTAATCGGCTCGTGGGCGCCGCAAGCTATGCTATATAAATATAACTTATATGGGTAATTGTCTATTGATGACAATAACGGCTACATAGCTCGGTGGATAGTGTGTTGGCTTACAAATTGCATGGTCCGCGGTTCGATTCTCCGTCCAGGCGAAAGGTAAAAAAATTTAAAAATTTATAAAATCGTATAATTTCTTCTACATTGTTTGTATTACAGAAAATGGTGCTAAGAACTAAAAAACTTTGTGGAAGTGAGAAAGATGTGAGGGAAAATGCAATTAGCCAGAAAAAAAATTTTTGAGTTAGTCTTTATGAAATTGTTTTTACATCCTGGAAAAGAATAAACGTTTACTCCTTAAGATTCATCAGGACTCAGATGGTACAAAAAGGAAGGGATGAATATTTCATGTATATGTTTCGGATTGTGTTTGAACCAACCAACCTCCCACTTGTTTTGTATTTGTCTACACACCCTAATATGTTTGGCAGACAACATTCGAGTAAATATAGCCAAGAAAACACAGTTGAACTGTATAAATTTTTGCAAACATTCAACTATGTTACATATGTAGAACACACTTACACAAACACATGTATACAGAATATCTACTAACACACATAGGTTAGTATGTAATATTTTATTAGTAGATTTGGCTAACTGCGTACCGATACAGATGGCTTAGTATGTGCGTGTATATATGTGATCGATGTCTCTTGTATAAACAAGCACCAAGGAAGTCGTTGTGAAGAATGTTTATGTTGTGTTCGCTTGTTTGGTTTTGTGTGTGGTAGCTCACATTTTCCCCATAGCGAAGTGAAGATGATAACGACCGCGACTATGTTACGTTACAAGCATCGGCGTCACCGTTGTTTTATAGCCCAAGATAGCTAACAAAATTCTTGGGACTCTCATCACTCAGGGCGAACTGCATAAATTAGCAAAAACGAGAAAAAAGAAATATAAAAGAATTAACTCAGGTTAAGACAATAACAACGGCAACAAAAAACATCACAACAATGAAAAACGATTTCAGATATGTTTGTGAAGATAATGAATACCCGTACAAGACATATCAGCCATTTGAGGTTGAACTTGAAATAAATCAAAGGCCTCGCACCCTGTCGAGTATTGTGGGGATCCGAATGAAATGTGTTGTAGGTGCCATAAAAAAAAGTTTATCTTGCTTGGTGAACAGCGATCCATGCTCTAAGGAATGAAAGTGTTCTAATAATGTCTGTTCTTTGCAGTTATTTGCTCATTGATTGTCACATAACGGAAATACTTACACATAAAAATCACCAATCGAAACGTTATTGGTGATTTTTATGTGTTGTGTTTACATATTGTTTAAATCTTTGCATATTGTTTAAATAAAAATATAAAAATAATGATATAGTAGCTCTATTTTTGAGACAGATCAAATTATAGTCCGAAAAACAAGAACGATGTGCTTTATTATTTAATATGGTATTAAAACTTTAAATGATTACGAAATCCTTGCATACTCTCCAATACCATTTTTCTTTTTACCCTAGCTCGGTATCATTTGCCCCTGACTTTTGTTTTCGCGAACGATGTCATACTAATGCATTTAAACTGTAGATCGATTTCAATTTTGTAACTATTTAATTTGTGTCTTGTTTTAAGGCGAAGTTTTGTTTTTCTTAAGTTTTAGTTATAAATTCCAAATTTTTTGAGAGGGGAATATGTAAATTCACTTTTGTATTTCAACGAATGAATGAATTCTTTCAAGAAGCATTCAGGGCCGATTTAAACAAATATAGGAACTACCTTGAAATGATTATCTTGAAGTGATTATATTGGAGATTAAAGTTTTAATAGCTTGCCCCCGCGAAAATCAAAAAATAATCGAAAAGAATTTCAATTTTTAAGAAAAGATGCAAGTCGTATTTATGTGAAAATATTGAAACGCTCCTTTTGTAGTTTTTTTTTTCTTTTACTGTTGGATTTATATTTGGAATCACATTATATGGTATATATTCAACTAGGAAAATGTATTTTTATAAGACATAAGTTTAATTTTGCCAGCTCGCCTCTACAATGCCTATAGTTGGCGCTGAGGCCATTATTTTTTGTGAATTTATTAAAATTGTGAATAAAATATTAATAAAAAAATAATGGGAAATCGGCCATCAAGGACTGTTAAAATGGCGTTAAGCGATCATTTGAAGTACGAAATATCTCAAAAAACGGACACATTTGTTAGAAAAAGCTAAAGCGAAAACGATAGCAAATATATTCGCCGATAACATAGTCCCTTTTTTCTATTTTCAAAATTAATGAAAAAAGGACTGCTGGAAGGAAATTTGATACGAATCGAAAATATGATCACCAAAAGGGTTTTGTTTAAAGCAAAGGGAAGTATGTATGTATGTATTTTTCTTTATTTACAAAATATAGGTATACATCATTCAAAAAGTCATACTTTTGCTATTGTATTTCTACAGTGTAAAAAAAGAAATGAGAAATCGAGTGATGACAGTGGTTTGCTATACAAACGTTTGTCATAATAAGTTCATATATATAAGGATACTCTAATTGTATTCGTTTATAAGGAATTGTCGGTATTTTAAGGCTGGTTCCAAAAAAGCAATTAACTTTAATACGCAATAACCCTTCAGCTACGGCATGCCAAGAATATCTAATAATTCTCTTTGTGATAAAGTACTGTGCCCTTTTGGAAGCAACGAAATTCCTAAACTCTCCGTAGTGCAGGGCAAGATGCTCAAGGAAGTGAAAATTAATGTTTCGTTCTCAATCTGGGTTACACAGCGTGCACAATTTCCTCGATTTCCTCGGCCATTTAAATTTTGCATGAATTCAGATTTGTAAGTGCAAACATCGTGCCTTAAATATCTAAGGCCTATTTGATTTATGTTTTTGAGAAATCAAGTAAAAGTAAATATTTTCCTTCTTGCAACTATTTTAAAATATTTGTAAGCCGCTGGAAATACGTTTGCGATTTTGCGATCAAGATAATATCTGGAGAACTTCTATTTTTTTTTTGGGCATTCTTAAAACTGTCTGCATTATAACAGCTCCCATTCATGGTTTCTATTTGTTGCCGGCCAGGATAAACTTAGTATTTTGGGTAATTGTTTTGAGATTCCGAAACCCAATACCTCCTCCTGCACACAGCCGTTTACGTTAACATTTGGCATAACGTTGATCCGTTATATTAAGAACATGATTTTTTTAATGTATTCCAAGTGAAGACCTAAAGTATAAAGGTGACTGTTTTCTAGACCAGTTTCTAGCATCAAAACATAATTTGGTGTAAAGCTTGGTAATTTAGGATTTTTTTTAAGAAATAACGCTCCAGATTGTCAACTTCTTCAAAAGAGGAAAATCCCCAAACCTGGGCTGCGTAAGACTGTATTGCCCGACAAACTGCTTGATACACATTCCATTTTTTGTGAAGACTAATTTCCTTATTGCCGACTAGGTTAGCCCACGTACTGTTTAGCGCCGTTTTCGATTGAATAGTCCTTTTTACTACATGTTTTCCAAATGACATTTTGGGGGTGATGGTAACGCCCAAAGATATTTGTATTCATTTGTAATTTTGATCGTTTTCCCTTTATAATGCCAGACATCCTCCCTACGTCAGTCGTGCCTCACATTACGGAATAATCATTATTTGCTGACTTTTTTGCCATGTTAACTTGTAAATTCCACATATCGCAATAACTTTCTAGTCTTGATATCATAAACCGCATTGTAACAGGGTCTTCTGCCAGTATTACAATATCATCGGCATAGAGAAGTAGTCGAATATTTATGTCATGTACATTAATGCCACCTTGTATGTGTTCTTCGAGGTCATTGATGTACAAGGCAAAAAGGATTGGGGACAGTAAACAACCCTGTTTAACTCCAGAGTCTGATTGAAAATAGTCAGAGAGATAATTCACAGCAGTCCCCAGATTGCGTATTCCGTCGAGCTGTACATATTTTTCTAATGAGCTTGTAACGAGCTTATTCGATATTCCCAATTTGATATAATTTATAAAAAAGTGATTTTCTGCAGATATTGTCAAAAGCTGCTTTGAAATCTACGAAGAAAGCATATGTTTTCTTTCGTTGTTTGAATCTCAGGTTCACGATTGATGCTAAATTGTATATGTTATCAACCGTTGAGTAACCTTTCCGAAAACCCGCTTGACATTCTGTTATAATTTTGTGGTACTCTGCCCAGTGCGATATTCTCTCATTTAAAATTCCCATCATAATTTTAGCTAAACAGTTCATGAAAGCTATACCTCTATAATTTTGTGGCTGTGAAATGTCTCCTTTCTTGTGTATAGGAAATTAATAATAGTTTTGTCGAATTTATTGTCCATTTCTCCAGTATTTAAGATTGTGTTGTACCGCTTTACCAGTTGTGCGTGAAAACTGGCGGTGCCATAGACTATATGCTCGTATGGTATGCGATCTTCGCCTGGTGCTTTATTCATTTTTAATTTGTTTAGAACATTTTATCAAATTCCGAAAGGGCTTAGTATCGCAATCCAGTAAAGGGTCAGTCCGAGTTAGGTGCATAAACTGATTTTTCTACCTAATTCTCCTTGTAGGGTTTTAGAAGGCGTTCGAAATAATTTTTGAAGTCGGTAGATGATATGTTGGAGCTAATTTGGAATGTTTGGTTTCTTATTTCTTTCGCAACTTTCCACCACTGCTTGGAATCACACACGTTATTTATTTTCTCGAGAAGCCGATCTTGGTATTCTTTTTTGTTAGATCTACAAATCGTTTTGTAATTTTTGAAAGCGTTTATATACTCTTCTTTCGTGTCTGATTTGTGTTATCCAGTTTATATTTTTTCAGTAATGTCAAAACATTTTTGTTTCTAGCGTTAAAAAGCATTGTAAAGTATAACCATTTCTGTTTGAGGTTGAAAAAAGGCGTTTGTATAACTTTTGTGTTCTTAGACGAGGTCTAGTAATAACCTTTAGCAAGATCGTCTCAGGGTGGCTTCGCAGTTTTCAGATAACATGTTCGACATATTCTGCATTAATAGTTTTTATTTGATAGCTCTTCTTATGCCGCATCTTTCCCAATAAAGTTTTGCGTAAATAGTTTTAGATTATTTCTCAATTCCGTGTTCAGTAGATATACAAAGTTAATAATGTAATTGGCAGGTGATCTGACCAGTTTATCCTCCACTCTAAATGTCCGTCACAGAGTTTCAATAGTTTCTTGAGAGATAGGTACATATATCGTTTACAGATTTCACACAGTATGTCCTATTAAACGTAAATGATCCATCTTCATGCTCCTCTGGTTACTCCATTTAATATAAGTTAGTTTGTTATCGGTGCAAGAAATTCCAATAAAATGTTTCTTCCATTACCTATTTATACTTTGGTCTTTGGATTTACGGGTGTCTGAGTCCCGCTTTAAAGATTCTTTGTAATAATTCATTTATATATTGACTTTGCTTCCCCAATTCTTGCATTTAGATGCCCAATAATTATTGGGGATTTGGACGCATCCTGTTGAAAATTGTGTAGCTTATAACAGCGAAAATCATTTGCCCATGAACCAGGTCTGAGGTATAATGGAAATAAAGAAAAATGTTATATTTGTTCGTGTAATCTGAATTCATAATAACATATGTTTCTCTTTTTCTGATTTTGTAAAAAAGCGTTATTCCGCCATTGGGCTAGTTATTGCTGGCACTCCAAAAATAGATGCCCCAATTCCATCTTCCAATGATTTGAAATTTCTCGTTGGGCAGGAATGATTTGTATTTCGAAAACCAGGGAAATATGTTTCGAAGGCAGTTTCAGCTTTGTTAGTTAAGGTAGAATGTGTTTTCAGAAAGGTAGACATATATCGTAATTATTTAATAAAAGTTAAAGAAATGATGGAAGAAGATATTTATTTTCGATTCCAATTGACAATTAAAAGAAAGAAATATGATAAAGTAATAAAGGAGGTTTAGGAGGGCAGGTTTTATTAGGTTTTTTGAGTTATTCCTGCCGAGAGCTTTCGAAGTTATATTTATGGTTTTTATTTCTTCTCCGTAGAGTTTAATTAGTTCAGAGCTTGCATCAATTTTTCCACAGGTAAGTTTTCGCTCCCCATTCCAATAAAACCACGAATCTTTAATTTTGATTCTATCCTCTCTCACAATAATTTTGTGCTGCTTACTTATACCAAGTATCTTCGATTTCAAGAGAAGAGAAACTTTCCTTAATTGTTGTTTTGTTGGAACTAAATCGCGCTCAATATATATAGAACTTCCTACAAGTTTTTTGGTGCTTCGGAGCACATTTTCTACGCTTTGGTTTGATGCAAGTTCTACTATGACGCCCATTTTTCCATTTCTGTCAAAAATTTTACGTACAGACCTGACATCTGGTGACAGGTCCAATTTGTGTTTGAAAACATTTTCTACTTCTGTTTTCGGATCACGTGAAAAATTAAGTCCATGTATAAAAATTTTATTGCTTTTGAATTTGCTGTTGGCATCCAACACGCGCGCGGATATCTTTCTTATGTTCGCTGCAATTCCTTTTTTACTTTTTCCAGTTCCTTGTTTAAGTTTCTTTATTTTCTTCTCTAAGATGGTTAATTTCGAAAGTTTATTGATCCGACTTTCGGTTTTTAATTCCTCTATATCCTCTTTAGTAGACACGTTTTAATTTATATCTAAAAATTCGTGTTGGTATTGTATTTTGATTAAGTTGATCAAGATCAATGAGTGGGATATTCCATTTCGCAAAGTTGAGACTGAGCTTTCCGTGTCGGGAGATATTTCTAAATCTGTATGCGATTTCGAATACCTGGCCCTTAAAAATTGTTGTATGGGAGGCCTGAAGGAATGTTTTGGGGAATATATGGTGCCATACTCTTTGAGGCGATAGCTTTTATATCTGTTCGGCATTGGTAAGACACAAAAAAAAGATGGATTGGCAATTCCCAATTAATTTTATCGATATATATCTGTGCTGTTGATCGTTTTTTTTAATCAGCTCTATGTTTGAAGAAACAGGCCAGCTGATAGTATTGTTTTGTTTTTTGATGTGGTGGTGCAAGTTTTTATTTTCCAGTGATTACAAATAAGAAAATTCGTGTTTCTTCAAGAAAAATTATATAATTTCTGACTTACCAGAGTCGATCTCGGGCGAATCTCCATTACACAAGCAACATTAACTAATTTAGGCTTATAGCCAGATGTGAATTTTTCTTGTGAATAATTGCGCTTCTTCCCAAAAAAAATGTCGTTTTTTATGGAGCCAAAATCAAAGTACGTGTATCCCTTTTGTGTGACAAATATCAAAGTATGTAAGCTGCATATCTCTTAATGATTCTAAATAACGATGTCAATCCATCTGTCTGTATATGCACTTTTTATAATCAAAGAGCAGCTTGCGTATATTCTCATTGATTTTAATAACTTTAATAAATATTTCTTGAAAGACATTGAAATTAGTTGATTTGATTTCAATTTTACGAAGTTAGGGTTATAGATTTAAATGTAGAATATTTGTTTCTATTACTATGCCAATGCTAAATGTATGTAGATTAATTTTGTCAGTCACTGTTTTAGTTAGCTGTGCTCCAAGAAATGAGAGGATATTAAAACTTTTACGAGAGACTTCGAACTGTAAATAACTACCGTTGACTGGTGACTGTGTGTAAGACATAAAAACCAAGTGTATGTATGTATGTGTAGTAAATGAAAGCCATACCCACGATGGGTATATGTCCAAGTTCGAAGAAGATGTGCTAAGTATTACAGACATACTATTTTCTGGAAAGGGTTTAAGTCAACATTTCTTATATATTCTTTTAATGGATGTAGCCTTTAAAAAAAAAACGATTTTGTAATGTTAACCTATCGTTTTTCTGTACTCATATTGACAGGCCATTTTCCCTTACGATCCCTAGCATATCGAAGTAGCCATGCGATTTTATTCCCGAAAAAGTTATGATTGGTTGTACCTGTTCATTACGTGGGTTGTAGGTTGTCAAACCGTTTATGTTAGTTGTACTGAAACACATTTGCCAATAGGACACTTTAATGCGATTCCCTAAAAATTGTCCAAATCAATCATCAATCAATAACCGTTATATTAGAAAAAATCAATAAAATTAAATTAAGTAAAATTGAATCAATTAAATGTAAGCTAAATTTAGTTATTTTTCATAAACTAGTTAAGAATAAATAAAATAAAATATTATAATTATTTAAAGAAACTAAATGAAAAATAATTGGACAGCTTCTCGAAGCGAGTATAAATATATCGCTCTATCCTATTGATGTGCACTTACTTGCTGTATCTGGACGTAATACACTTTTCTCATAAACCGATCCAAAGCATCTGTATTGCGCGCGCTCGCATTTTTGTGTTTCTTTTTGTATTACATGTCCATGGGAATGAATAAAGCACAAACTCTCATAAAGTCAAATTATTGGCCTGGACCCTGGAGTTAACTGTAATAAAACTGGTAAATACTTCCACACTCATTGGTTTCCATGAACATGGGCGAATGCCAATCTGTCCAAGGCAGTTTAACTTTTCGTAATTAAAAAAATTTCACAAAAACCAAATGGCTTATAGTTTACCCATAAAAGTGATGCTTTATGAAGAAAATGTATGTATTTTACTTTTTGTGCAAAAATCCAATCAAATATCGAAAGTTTCCATTAGGGTATAGTAAGTTGGGTTTTATAGGTTCACATTAAGGAAACCTTCATCATCTGTCAGGCATAAGTAGACGTCTTAATTGGACTGTTATGAATTGGTATTGTTGTTAAATTTTATAGTATTCTACCAGAGGGGCATTCATTGTGCTTAGTATTTATTTTCTTACTCTACTCTATAACTCGTTAAGACAATTTAAATATACAGACACCCAATGAGAAATCACTGGGGACACGTTTGGGCGAAACTTGTAAACAAAGGCTATATTTCTTCCAATCATTATTGCAGAAGTAATGAAAAAGAAGATTTCATTTGATTCTAACTATCGCTATTTGGGAATCTCAATTTAAAATACTCCAAAAAACTAAAACGCAATATAATTTGAAAATATCGCAATGTATTAAATCAGTCTATTTCCATTGCACTGTGGGAGGCTAGTCATGACACTTTCTCACTAACTTACATTTAAGGTAAAAGTATGTTAATCGAAGACAAGCATGGTAAAGGTATTTACCGATTACAATGGCTTTATAGGAAGAATAAATGGATATAGCCTATTGCAGATCAGCTATTTGGGCTAATTTCTTGATTAAAGGTCAGATAATTGGTACTAGGAGCCCAGTATTTTTCTTCCTCCCTCTGTCTCTATCAATTATTTAAGCAACTGCAGGAGTAAAGTCCTCCTCATTCGGTCAATTTATTGTTGCTGGTGACCCACTTCACAGAACATTTTGGCATGAGAGCTATTTTCAATATGGTCTTGGTCGAAGGTGGCTCACTAGACAAACAGAGAACCGCAAACGCATTTTTGTTTCTTGCAATTCAGTCTATAGCTCTCGCATGTGAGTAACATGTGTGCTTAAGAGTATGAAAGTGGATTCTCATATCTGAGTTGTTCTGTTAGTTTTTCCAATTTAGCCACACTCCTATCCACTCCTGGCGTTGTGTGCATGGAGTCTTTAACGGTGTCATAGAAAAAAAAAGCGACCAAACCTGGTTGTACGTATGCCATGGGTGCGGAGTATTTCCACAGCCAAACTCTGTTTCATCGAATTCTGTTTGCCTTTGTTTTTTGGTGTTGCAAAAAACCACGCAAATTCATTGCCACTACTTTTCGAGTTCTTTGAATATCTCGCTGGAGCACGAAACCGCATTAAGTCAAGTGCGTTAAATACAAGTGCAGTTATCTCACTTTGTGACCGTTGTGGCCACATGTCACGGAGTTACGCATAGCTGGGTTACTTCTAAATGTGTAGAAAAAATCACAGTCGTAGATGTGAAGTCGTTCGTCAGTCAGAGGTTGGTGTATACAGTCTTCCTTGTAGTTGCATGTATAGATTTTGAGCCGACTAACTTGTTGAACTCTATGGCATTTCCCATCTCTTAGTTGTCGAGATTTAAGCTTGTTACCCATTTACAAGACATTTTAAATATTCTGATGTGACTGGATGAAAATTGAATTTAAAAATATGGAGATGAGTTTCTGGATGATGATGAAGGTGACTGTGGAGTTAGTGTGGTATCAATTTGTATGACAAAACCAAGTGTATTCACTGTTAAGATACACTGAAACAAGTATGTGTGTGACCTATACTTTAGTAGTAAAAACACCGTTTCTGTGCTAAGAGAACATATACGAAAAGTTCATTTAATTGTAATTGTACGTTCATAAGAAGAAAGTTTACTTATATTTGACATTAATTTAAAGATGTTGGTATTGTGTGAATTCTGTACCAAAAAATTTAAGCCACAAAATAATTCTGATGCTTTTTTAACTTTATTAAAAATAATATTCTTGTGAAAATGAAAAATATTTGTGACTTTAACGTAAGAACAAAGAGATAAGAGCCTAAGAAAAAAATTATCGAATAATGTATTCATTAAATTATTAGAAATTTGTCCTTTATATAGTATGAATTTTTCTATCTAAATGTAAAGGTTTTCAGCATAAAGAAAATTATATAAATTTACGGTACACAGTTTTCCGAGTATATGTTTATGTCAACGTTCTTCGCCCTCCATACATTGTGTTCTAAAAACCAAGTCAGAAAATCCATAAAAAATCGTAATCCTATTCATGTTTCAATTTTTGTGTGAACAAACCTAATATACAAGCAACGAATGTGTGTTTTGTGAGAACTGAATTTCGATTGGCGATTTTAGTTAGTTTACATAATTTTTTAGTTGCGTTGCAACTTGTTTTGTAATGAGAACGAGAATTGCATTTTGTGGTATGATTGTTGTTGTTAATCCAGCAGATTGGAACCTACTTACGAGCTTGTTTATGTAGATGTCCATTTAATCAGACCCAATGCAAATGTATTCAGAGAAATTCTCTATGGACAATATGTAACATGCTTTATCGCAACATTTGTACCAATTGAGAAAATTCAAATTAGTTTTCAATAAAACATCGTACATTGGATTTGACTTTTCTTGCTCTGGTTTTTAAGCTATCGATTCAAATACTATAGATATAAGAATGATTTAAATACTTGCATTGTTCAATTGTCTCTTCGACATGGATATTAAAAAAAAAATGGACTGGGGAAGTCTTTGATAATCATTTCAATATTCATTCGGGGTTGGCAAAGTACATATTTGTGAATAACATCTGTAATACCAAAATTTATATGAATGTAAAAAAAAACTTATTTTTGTAGTGATAATAAAATAAACTACTTTTTATGAGAACAACAATGTAGTTATTTTTTATATAACTATTAAAAAAATTGTTCAAAAATATAAAACAAAAACTTTGTGGAAATTTTATATTAAGTGGCCAGTTAATTTTTTATTCTTTTTATTGATATTTTCTTTCAAAATTAAGCAATATATTTATGGATTTATGCAATTTATTTCATATTGGGAACATATCCATTAAAAAAAGAATGTGAAGGCTATTAATTTGAGAACTCTAAATAAATTTTTGTTTGTGGAAGCATATTACATTTATATAAAAAATTTACAGAACACATACAGTGCTGTTCAAAACATTTTGCAACTGACCCTACCATAAATCTCCCACATTAAGAATTTTAAAGTTTGC
>PGFW01019487.1:124582-143535 GCA_003123925.1 Haematobia irritans | reverse complement strand
AAGAGATATGACAATGCCGATGTAATTTTCCATTTCATTAAGGTGTTCATAGGAAAACCTTCCATGCGGCTGCACAAAAGTCGTAAAAGGAGTAGGGAATTTCATGCAAATTGTGGCGTTTAGCTTCCAACTACGACAGTAGGTTGTACCTGTAGCCCCCTACAATGTACATAGCAATATGCCTATTGCTACTCCCCCTTTTATGTTACTACCTGATATGTGATTAGGGGTGTCATGGTTGCAAAAGTTCTGACAAGAGATTCAATAATTCAAATGTCCTGGAAGAGAATGACAACTACCAAATCTAATTTTGGGGATTTCAAAGTATTCACAAAAATCTATTTAGAACTTGCATAAGAAGGTAAGCACGAATTTTCGATTTTTCAATTTTTTAAAGTGTAGAAAAAATCGACGTTTAAATTTTACAAATGTCAACATTTTTAACAGTTTTAGAAAACAATTTTTTCTTCACACCCTCAATCTCCTTGAGATATGAGACGTAATACTCAAAAATATCGTAGCTACAATGTAGGCATAAGACCGAAAACTGAAAAAAATGCCTCAGATCGGACCTGGCATCCCTAACATAGGATCGATGCAGTTGCTGACTTTCCTGCATAGTGGTTTACTTTTTTATGTTGGTCATCTTTTAACACTGGGTGATGGTGGCGTTGCTGCTGGCTGGCTTCCACGTTGAGGCAACAATACTCGTGCCAAAAACGTGACCTAGCCAATGGTAAATCTTTTGTCGTCTATCCATGTAGCCATGTACACTTGCACCTTTTATATTTGGCTGCTTCCTCTATCTACAATGAAAACTGCCAGCTAGCCACGCTGGCATTTTCAATCGGAGCTTATTGAGCCTTAAGCCATATGAGACTAGCTAGGCAGCAAACCAACTAACCAAACAGTCGACTCATGATTCCATGACCATAAACACCACCCGCGTTTCGTGTGCTACAGCTTTCGTGTGAACGTCATCACTACGCTACTACTTCCAGTGGCTCTTAGGTTTTTTCTTTCGTTTTGTTTTGGTCTTACCCCACACAGAAGACGGGGGCAATTGCTCCACTACCGATGTTGTCTCAATGAACTCGCCAAGTTTAGCCCATACCGCCAGAGTGTTTCTGTGGGCCTGTGAGGGTTTCAGGGGCCACAACGCAAGTGCTATATTTACAGACTTTTGCAAATTGTTTATTTAAATATGTCTTGACGTTCTGTAACAATGTTGTTATTGTTGTTGTTGGCGTACCATAGTGGCCACTGCATAGTGATAAATTGAGATTGTAGTCTTACATTGGCTTGGGACATATCACATGGCATGCGATGGTATTGTAGGCGTAGTAGGGCAGTGAGGACTACTGGTCCTGCTATTGCCATTTCTCACTTAGTTAATACAACCGAATTAATCTCAATTTAGTCTTGCTTTTGCCACAGGCCAATCGCATAATGTTCCTATACATTTCATTTGTATATAGAAGGAAAAAAAGAGAGTAGTGTATACCCACCTCTAGAAATGAATGTCGATTGGAGATGACCGAAAAACCGATGTGAATTTCTTAGAAAATTTTAGTTTTTTTTTTTTTTTTGAAAATTTTGATAATCTGTTAAAATAATTTGGAAGAGATTTTCACCACAGGCAATAACGAATATATCTAGTCATTATTTAGAGATTAGCTTAATCCATATATGACAAGAGGTTTCTCCATATGATAATCACTTAAAGGCCGTAGTCAAATTCTAATGACAAAGGATATCTTATGGAACTATGGTACAATAAATATTGAACCTACAACTCCTTTCGTAGTTCGTGGTAAGTGTTCCTGTGAAATTACCAACCTCGTTTTTACACGTGGAAAGTTGTATCTGCTCTTATTATTAATTTGTTGCAAAAATTCATCTGGCCATGACCATCAATCACAATTAGCTGAAATTATCCAACAAACAGTGAGTAATCGAACTTAACATTTAGAGTTTTTGCAGAAGCAGAATTCAGCCCGCAGCTGTAACTCCTACATGAGATGCGTTGAAGAAAGTATCTGCAGAGGTTTGTACCATGATGAACGAATAAACCGCCTTAATGGACCATCAATTAGCTTTTGTTACGGTTGGACTCCAGCAGAAGTATCGTAATGCACGTTTGTTGCACAATGGGCTGTGATGGGGGAGAATTTTCTACGAACATCTCAGAAGCCAAATGTTACACAAAACGAAAGGAAAGTACTCCTTCGGAACGAAATTTTAGCCATTTTTAATATAGGATTTTCTTAATACCTCATACACATTACACTTCCAAAATCCACTTTCCAAAATCATTGTAAATAGATTTCAACTGTCATTTGCTTATAAAACACAGGACTTATAAAATCCGCTTTTAGTAGATTTCAGAAACTAATGTGAATATTTATGACAAGCGATGTAACTATTGTATTTAATGTTTTTTTATTTGCTTTTAAAGAAAATTGTTTAGTGTCAAAAGAAAACTTCGTTCCTCAAAAAAAGAAAACTCTCTTCCTTCAGTTTACATACTTCTAAACTTGTGAAATATCGTAGAGCAATGGGTAGCATGTTCGTCTCCAAACCACAGATGTATTAATTTAAATTTAGAGCTTATCAAAATCATTTTTTAATGAAGAAAATAGAATGCAAATTTGGAAGCTTATCCCTCATGGGATAGAAATTGAGTAGAAAATAAGGGTTGTGCAAAAACTTTCATGACCAACACATTTGTACACTGAAAAATAAATGAACTGTTTCATCCTTATATGAAATGTCGTGTTAATCTGGTTAGAAAATGTTTTAGAGTCTAAGAAATCTTGAATTTCCGACTGACGTGTATAAGAGACAGCCCTTGTCGCTGCATAGTCCTCACGGCTATATTCAAGCTCAACCGTCAGTTTTCACTGCCCCACTGTGTTATATCGCTGAGAATATCAGTTAATTTTCATTGGTAGACATCCACACACCGCTTGATAATGAAATTTTGTAATGAAGGAAAATCGATATCTCAGGTGTGGCACAACCTCCACCGATATATTCGAACCTGTATGTACGTGTGTGTGTGGGTATATATGTATGAATTACTTTATCAACACACATACATTAATGGATATTTGTAGATGATACAATTATCAAGATGGATGTATAGTCGTTAGCTGTGAGTACGAGTTTATCGTTGACATATTAAAACAATTCGTAAATGATTTGTTGATACAAGTAGGCATGCGTATGCGCATTCTCCACACCATGTATACGCATGCTACTTAACATAGAGATGAATAGCTACTGCGTGAGATTGTGGCATATCCGCTCCAGTTAATGTTTCCTCCAAAAGAGGCAAGAGGTGCGGCGTAAAACTCCATGGAATTTGGCATGGACTTTTTTCCAGCTAGTTTTGCATTACCCACAAATGCTCAGCATGAACACACTGTCTCTTATACAGATCGATCGTCATAATTGGGAATTGCGTTGTCATCCACATGATTTTTATGGCTCAAAAGAAAAACCAAAGGCTAAAACTTAATTCAACTGCTGGTTTTGGCTAGCCGTTCTCACAAGACAGACTGGATCCTCGACTCATTGATCGTTTGGCACATTTTTGACCACCAAGATTCTTAGGCAAATATAGAATATCTTGAACTGGAGATTGGAAGTAAGGAGGCGAATTCATGTGGTCGTTCGGATCGACAAGAATCGATTGCTTGCAACGATTGTTGCAAATGTTTGGCCTAAACGAAAAAAGAAAGTTTTTATTATTCGCATTATCAAGTGGTGGTGATACTCGTATTAAGGCGATTAATTTTATGCAATTTATCTAAAGTTAGTGCAGCAGAGCTAACAGCAGCTGCAGCAGCAGGCTCCAAAGTGGAGCCCGTAACATTTCATGCATTACACAGGCACATACATTAATTCTCCAATCATCCATTCAACAACAGCAGTGGCAGAGTAGGTATGTGGACAGCGTACTATGGGCCGACAGACATGGACATTACTTAATTCAATATCCAGAGGAATAAGAAAAAAAGACTGCAATGAAAAACAGGTTCAATGCCTCCTCCTTGAACGTGCTACTACCACTCATGCTTGGGGGCTGGGCTGGGGTTGAGACTTGCGATGAGGGGTAGACGACAGCCAACTTTTAAATGTAATTAAATTGATTGCATTGAAAAGCCTTAGGTGGTGGCATTTGTCATCGCCATGAAAAAGGAACAACAACGGCAACAACAAAATCATCAAAATCTATTTTTAAGGTCGGTCCCACTGCAAAGTGGTGCAATATATCAGTGGCATGATGCATGTTGTATACAGTTTAATATGAACTATAAATTGTAGACTTCAATCCATCTACCATTGTCAATATGGCCCAATGGTCATAGCTTTTAGGAAAAAATAAACTGCCACACTGTCTTTGACAATGAGTGCTTACTGCGTCCACTCCTTGGATATGTGAAATGTTACGTTAGATTAAGTATAGTGGCAGCTAACTTAGACTATACAGTCCATTGCAATACGGCAGGTGCTGAACTTCCTTCTTATCAATGAGTGCTACCCAATTCTATATTTAGCTCAATAGCAAAGGAGCTCCTTTTTATGGCCGGAAGGGAAAAACTTTTTGGTGTTAAATCAAAATTGGGATTGAACCCAGGACCCATTGTATGAAAGGCATCGTGGAGCAATGTTTGCATTGCATATTTGGCGATGTCATTTATGGCATCTGCATCTATAAGGATTAAGTTGTGTCTACCAGCTACAGATCCCAAATCTTTAGATTCAAATAAACTTTTTTTTATTTTATTATTTATCGACACGATAAATAGATAATAGGACATTGGCACATTCAACGAATGACCCTTAGATTATAAAAAGATCACTAATGATATTCTCTCCTATCAATGAAACCAATGTTGCTATCAATGTTACCGTTGTGCGACTTTAATCGCATTTTGCAACCTTTTTGACGTCATGCGACTTTTTTTAAAATATGTAAAAATGTGGCGGACCTTTAGTCGGCATGGCGTGCGACTAAAGTCGCACAATAGGGAAGTGCTTAAATTTTAAGCAATTTTTAAATACGTGGGAATTCATCGCCGTGCGCCTTAACGTGAAGCCAACCGCAATGGCCCGCCTGTAGACAAAGAGTCATGGATTCAAACCCAGCTTCGAGGCAAAGAGCAACATGTGGTTTCTAGCGGTTGGATGCTGCATGTTTCAAAGCTTCTCCACCACAATGTGAGACGCCAGAACTCGGCTTATAAAAAAAGAATTGCACTTTTCAATGACAAGTTGTCATTGAGCTAAACCATAGGAAGCAACTCATAAGCTAAGGGAGAAGTAAATTCAGCGTAATAGTTATCACAATGGATACCTAAAACCTACGATACTTACCCCTAAACGGTGTTCTGGTTTGTTTTAAGTCGTTTGCGTTTTTGTTGGGCATATCATTTCAACCACTAGCTCCATTCGAGTAGCCAACTAATTTTTTTATAAATTATCCAAAATTTTTTACTGGAGTCTGTCGTTTACTCCAAAAAGCCACAAAAAGAATGAGCCACGTGAGACGCGAATTTGAAATTTGAGGAATAGATAAGTTACAAGTTTTTGCTAGAAAAATTTTTCCACAGTAAAAATCTGTGGCAATTAGAATTTTTCAGCAGAGTCAAGTTAGGATGTGTAGTATAAAAAATAAATATTTTTGTTTTTTTAATTGATTTAAAATGCTTTTTAATTGACTGATAATAAAATTGCACTTGATGGCGTTTTCTCGTACATTTCTGCTAATTTTTAGGAAGAGAAAAAAATCCATTTTTTAGTTAATTGCAAGTTTAGCGTTTTACTGGATTTTTATGATACAATAGTTGCTAAAATATCTCTTTAATGTTAAAAAGGGGCGTGTTTCCTATTATTGTTTTTGTGTCGATTTTGTGAAGATTTTTTGTAATAAAAATTTTACCAAATGTATGCGACTTTTTTATCATTGTTACTTTTTTTGTGCGACCTTTTTATGAAGTATGCGAACTTTTTTGTTTCAAATTTCCAACGGTAAGCACTGGTTGCTATACTAAATTGCATTGGAAAGTACCATGGTACTATCACTATTTTGGGTGTAGCCCAAAATTACGCGATAGGAGATAAGCCACCGCTTGAAAACCTTTTGGTGTTGGGATACAAACAATTATGAAAAAGAATCAGCCCCAACTTTTTATGTGATAAATTCGATCAGGCAAAAGTTGTATTAGGTGATCCCTAGTGAACGTGGAATGATGTTATTAAGGTTCAAAAAACAGCAAATATTATTCTTTTTGGTTTTTATTATCATTAACACTTGCGGAATGTTGTCTCCATAATCCAATTAAAGCACAGTAAATACACACACGCAATGTAACCCCAAGACTTTTTGACCATTAATCGCTTTTTTGGTTTAATTCGCTGTTTTTTTGATTGTCTGATGAGTTTCATATTAAACATTTCAAGTTAATTGTTAATCTGGCTGGCGATTGCATGCCTGAAATCTTTGAAATTACTCATCCACGTACACAGCACGGCAGCAACTGACACAATATTTTGCCCTCCGCTTGTACTGGACGTTAATTACATACGAACATACACACATACGACTTTGGCATGTTGGTAAGTATTGCAAGCACAAGAGATTTCCATTGGCGCTCTTTTGGTGCATGTTTCCCTTTTCTACTTTCGAAAGAACAAAAAAAAAAGAAACAAGCAGGCAAAACTGTCCGATTTTGTGTCAAGGATAATCGTTTGGTTGGGCTACAACGATAATTGAACGATGGTAGGTTTCAGCCAGTGTGATCCAAGAGCTGTAGATGAAGGGATTCCACAGATGATGAGGGGGTCAGGTAACCGCGACTTGGCCATCACCAATAGCATCAACGAGGAAACACCGTACCTTGCTGAAGAATAAAATCGTAATCGCTTGCCCGTATAATACTCATAAACAGACAATAAGATGAAAGTGCTCATGTTACCACCCAATCTACGAAGAACCAACATACAAAACTACACATAGAAGATAAAGCGGTTAATGTTAGTTGTTGGGTATACTAAACATTTAAAGAGTTCAACGCTGGGCCACGCAAAAAATACGTCAAACAAGCGACACAATATCACATGGCATCTGGTGTACTATATAATGTACATAAAAACATTCGTCTAATACAATAACTGGTATTAGCAGGAATAAGAACTCGGCCACGTGTACTTGGTTGAGTTCGCTCGCTTGAATTAGGAGTTCACTCAGGCGAAGAAACTAAGAATGGGACTGTCTTAGCTATTGCTGCAACGGAGATATAATGGTGGGAATAGTACTGGCAAGTAAGTATTCGTTCACGTATTTTTGATAAATTTTAGAAGATTCGTAATTTAGCGATAGGGCTCAGAGAAAAGCAGATTTGGACCACAGTATGTCAATCGTTTTTTACCTTTTAAACACGAAGGCTAAAGTTCAAATCAATAAAATATGTGAAGGAAAATGCGAAAATGTCCACTTATGTTAATGATGGACACTATTTATTAACAAGTGTTGTGCTCATGGTTTGCCCGATCTCATTTCGTACCGATAACCACAATTTTTTTCGTTTTTTTTTTAAAGGGAGAGCCGCTATCAAATTCCCCATCATTGTGATGATGATCAGATATCATTCAAATTATATATTTGATGTCTGTCCATGCCCCCACATACAAATGTATCGAAGAAATGTGTCAATATCCCTTAATATTTTAAATATAGCTACCATATAAAACCCGATCTCCAATTTCAACATCTTATAAATCTAATATGGCCCCCTTTTTAGTCAATATTAAAAGGTTCTCGAAAACTTTTTGACAAATTAGCATTTTTAAATATTTTGTAAGCAAATTACTTTGTTCTTTGGTTTTTAGCACATTATTGCTATCGTAAATATTTCGTAATCACTGTAGAAAAACGAAGAAGTAATTTAATGCTGCTTGTGTATAAAGTATGCCTGTTTATTTGTGCAAAAACCTGAGGTTACAATTGACAACAAAGCCAAAAATGTAATAAAGAAACAAATTAAATTAGTCGAGTTAATCGTATTGCTAACAAAGTACAACAAAGTCCCACCATGCATCAATCATCATCACCGCCACCAGCCCCATCACATCTCTTGGCAACACGAACATGAAACGGTGAAGACTTAAAGCGGTGAAAACATCAATTTATGGCTAGAAAACTGCTGACTGTTGCTGTCATCTTTAGCTTCTGCTTCTGTTACGGGTTTTAACTGTTGCCGACAAAAAAGGTGAACCTTTAGTGCTGTCACACTACTGTGGGAATGCTTTTTTGCTATTCTAAACATCAGTCGCCTTTGACTAAGTAAAGTGAATATGTTGAAGTTCTACGACCAAATAGACTTACAGTCTGTCCGTCGCTACTGTCTGGCGCTGTTTTCTGGCTTTCTATCTGTCATTATGTAATTTTGCTTTGAACATACATAAGTAATGTTCTTTGTTGGCCATAACGGCCAAAAGTGATTTTATAACTTAGTAACTAAGTACATAAAGTATATGTAATACAAATGTTTCCAGAATAGGGTTTTTGTAGTTGGTTCTTGATCATTGCCCAGAGGTGGTCTCGTAAACTAATGCCACAGAGACCCAAGATAGCAGTTCATAATATAAACGGAATATACATATGTGAGGAAATCTTTGCATGGGGCGGACAGGATTTTCGCTCATTTTTTGTTTTTGTTGTTGTTTTTTTTTAGGCTCCGCATTATGCGCTTCATGGATGGCACATCTGTCTATTTCGCTTTAGGGTAAGGCTGTAGGAGGAGTGGTGGGGTTCTCTACGGGTCTTTGACTAGTGGGCAAACATGTTTGCATGTAAAGATAGACAGGTTCGTCATCACATAAGTTGAAAGGCACTTAACAGTTGATTTATGTAAATGGGATACTTATTTATGTATGTTTAATAGCGAATAATAAACTTATGGTAGCAGAATAGAATGTCTGAAGTTAATCCAAAGTTGAGAAATTCCTTCGGTAAATGTCTTATTTCGCTCACTTTCTTTAAGGCTTACTGTTCTGTGTCAAATATTTTTGGCGAATTTTCGAAAATCTTGACTTTTATATCGATAATACATAAATGGCTAACAAAAAAAATTGTTCTTGCAAAAGAACAAGTCTTCTGAGAATAGTTCCAGAAGACTTGTTCTTTTTGCAAGACAATTTTTTTTGTTAGCCATTTATGTATTATCGATATAAAAGTCAAGATTTCGAAAAATCGCCAAAATATTTGACACAGAACCAGTAAGCCTTAAAATGAAAGTGAGCGAAATAAGACATTTACGAAGAAATTTTCTCAACTTTGATAAACTTCAGACATTCTATTCTGTACATAAGTTTATATTCGTATAAACATACATAAATAAGTATCCCATTACATAATATACTGTTAAGTGCCTTTCAACTTATGTGATGACGAAACCTGTCTATTCTTACATGCAAACATGTTTTGCACTAGTCAAGACCGTAGAAACCCCACCACTCCTCCTACAGCTTACCTAAAGCGAAATAGACAGATGTGCCACCATGAAGGCCATAATGGGAGCTAAAAAAACAACAACAAAAACAAAAAATGAGGAAAATCCTCCGCCCCATGCAAAGATTTCCTCACATATGTATATCGTATATATGAACTGCTTCTGTCTCTGTGGCATTAGTTTAGAGAACCACCTCTGGGCAATGATCAAGAACCAACTACAAACCTATCTGGAAACATTTGTATACATATACTTATGTCCTTAGTTACTAAGTTATTTAAATCACTTTTGGCGTATGGCCAACAAAGAACATTACTTATGTATGTTCAAAACATACATAATGACAGATAGACAAGCAGAAAACCAGCAGCCAGACAGTAGGAACGGACAGACGTAAGTCTATTTGGTCCGTAGACTTCAACTATTACACTTTCTTAGTCAAAGGCGACTGATTTTAGAAGCAAAAAAGATTCCACAGTATGTGTGACAGACTAAAGTTCACCTTTTTGTTGGCAACAGTAAAACCCGTAACAGAGCAGAAGCTAAGATGAAAGCAACATCAGCATGCTTCTAGCCATAAATTGATGTTTCACCGCTTAAAGTTCACCGTTCATTTCGTGTGCCAGAGATGTGATGGGCTGGGTGGCGGTGATGATGAATGATGATAGGTGGACTTTGTGTACTTTGTTAGCAAAGATTAACATCGACTAATTTAATTTGTTCTTTATTACATTTGGCTTTGTTGTCATTGTACCTCAGGTTTTTGCACAAATAAACAGGCATACTTATACACCAGCAGATTAAATATCTTCTTCGTTTTTCTACAGTGATGACGAAATATTTACATGCAATAATGTGCTAAAAACCAAAGAACAAAGTAATTTTGTTAACAAAATATTTAAAAATTAATTTTCAAAAAAGTTTTCGAAAGTTTTAATATTGACTAAAAAGGGGCCATATAGATTTATAAGAATGTGAAATTGGAAGATCGGTTTATATGGTAGCTATATTAAAATATTAAGGATATTGAGACACTTTTCGATACATTGTTGGTGGGGATGGACAGAACATCAAATATTAATTTGAATGATATCTGATCATCATCACAATATGTGGGATTTGATAGCGCTCTCCCTTAAAAAAAAAACGAAATAAATTGTGGTTATACGGTCGAAATGAGCATGGAAACCATGAGCACAAACTGTTAATAAATAGTGTCCATCATTAACATAAGTGAGCATTTCGCATTTCCTTCACATATTTATGATTTGAACTTAGCCTTCCGTGTTAAAAGGTAAAAAATGGTGACATACTGGTCAAACTCTGCTTTCTCTGAGCCCTATCGACTAAATACGAACTTTAAAATATCAAAATACGTGACGAATACTTCTGCCGAGTACTATTCCCACATTATATCTCCGTGCAGATAGCTAAAGAAGTCCCATTCTTTAGTTCTTCGCCTGAGTGAATCCTAATTCAGGCGACTCAACAAGTACGTGCGAGTTCTTATGTAATTACCAGTATTTATAGACGAAATGTTTTTATGTACATATATGTACACAGATGTCGCATGGATATTGTGTGTGTTGAGGTATTTTTTGCGTGCCCATGGTGAACTGTTTAAATGTTAGTATACCCAACAACTAACATTAACCGCTTATTTCTATGTGTAGTTTTGTATGTTGGTTCTTGTAGATTTGGGTAACATGAGCCTCTCATCTTATTGTTGTTATGAGTATTATTACGGCAAGCGATTACGATTTTATCATTCAGCAAGGTAGGTGTTTTCTCGTTGATGCTAATGGTGATGCAATCGTTACTGACCTCATCATGTCGGAATTCCCTTCATCTACAGCTCTGGATCACACTGGCTAATCAACCAATCGTCATTATCGTTGTAGCCCAACGCAACGAGTTATCCTTGACAAATCGGACAGTTGCCCTGTTTGTTTTTTTTTTTTCTTTCGAAAGTAGAAAAGGGAAAATGCACCAAAAAGAGGCCACAATGGAAATTCTTGTGTGCAATATTAACCAACATGCCAAAGTGTGTGTGTATGTTCGTATGTAATTACGTCCAGTACAAGCGGAGGCAAATATGGTGTGTCAGTGTCGTGCGTGTAGTGATGAGGTAATTATAGAGATTTCAGGCATGGCAATCGCAGCAGATAACAATTAACTTGAAATGTTTAAATGAAACTCATCAGCATCAAAAACAGCGAATAAACCAAAAAAGCGATTAATGGTCAAAAGTCTGGGTATTGGTGTTGTATTTACTGTGCTTTAATTGGATATGGAGACAACATTCCAAGTGTTAATATAATAAAAACCAAAAAAGAAAATATTTGCTGTTTTTGAACCTATAACATTCATCACGTTCACTAGGGATCACCAATACAACTTTTGCCTGATCGATTTTCACATAAAAAGTTGGGCTGATTCTTTTCATAATTGTTTGTATCCCAACACCAAAAAGGTTTTCAACGGTGGCTTATCTCCTATCGGTAATTTTGGCTACACCAAAAATAGTGATAGTACCATGGTACTTGCACAAATGCAATTTTAGTAATAGCAACCAGTGTTACCGTTGGAAATTTTGAAAAAAGTCGCATACTCATAAAAAGGTCGCACAAAAAAGTAACAATGATAAAAAAAGTCGCATACATTTGTGAAATATTTTTATTACAAAAAATCTTCTACAAATCGACACAAAAACAATAAAGGAACACGCCCTTTAACATAAAGAGATATTTTAGCAACTTATTGTATCATAAAATCCAGTAAAACGTAAACTTGCAATAACTAAAAAATGGATTTTTTTCTCTTTCCTAAAATTAGCAGAAATGTACGAGAACGCCATCAAGTGCCAATTTATTATCAGTCAATTAAAAGCATTTAAATCAATTAAAAAAAAAATATTTATTTTTTATACTACACTCCTAATTGACTCTGTGAAATATATTGCACAGATTTTACTGGGAAAAATTTTTCTAGCAAAAACTTGTAACTTATCTATTCCTCAAATTTCAAATTCGGTCTCACCGTGGCTCTCTTTTGCTGGCTTTTTGGAGTAAACGACAGACTCCAGTAAAAAATTTTGATAATTATAAAAAATTAGTTGGTACTCGAATGGAGCTAGTGGTTGAAATGATATGCAACAAAACAACGACTTAACAAACCAGAACACCGTGTAGGGTAAGTATCGTAGGTTAGGTGTCCATTGTGATACTATACGTGATTTACTTCTCCCTTAGTTATGAGTGCTTCTATGTTTAGCTCAATGACAACTTGTCATTGAAAAGTGAATTCTTTTTTATAGCCGAGTTCTGGCGTCTCACATTGTGGTGGAGAAGCTTTGAAACATTCAGCATCCACCGTAGAAACACATGTTGCTCTTTGCTCGAAGCTGGGTTTGAATCCATGACTCTTTGTCTACAAGGCGGGCCATTGCGGTGGCTTCACGTAAGGCGCACGGCGATGAATTCCCACGTATAAAAATTGCTTAAAATTTAAGCACTTCCCTATTGTGCGACTTTAGTCGCACGCATGCGACTAAAGTCGCACATTTTACATATTTTAAAAAAGTCGCATGACGTCAAAAAGGTTGCAAAATGCGATTAAAGTCGCACAACGGTAACATTGATAGCAACATTGGTTTCATTGATAGGAGAGAATATCATTAGTGATCTTTTTATAATCTAAGGGTCATTCGTTGAATGTGCCAATGTCCTATTATCTATTTATCGTGTCGATAAATAATAAAATAAAAAAAGTTTATTTGAATCTAAAGATTTGGGATCTGTAGCTGGTAGACACAACTTAATCCTTATAGATGCAGATGCCATAAATGACATCGCCAAATATGCAATGCAAACATTGCTCCACGATGCCTTTCATACAATGGGTCCTGGTTCAATCCCAATTTTGATTTAACACCAAAAAGTTTTTCCCTTCCGGCCATAAAAAGGAGCTCCTTTGCTATTGAGCTAAATATAGAATTGGGTAGCACTCATTGATAAGAAGGAAGTTCAGCACCTGCCGTATTGCAATGGACTGTATAGTCTAAGTTAGCTGCCACTATACTTAATCTAACGTAACATTTCACATATCCAAGGAGTGGACGAGTAAGCACTCATTGTCAAAAGACAGTGTGGCAGTTTATTTTTTCCTAAAAGCTATGACCATTGGGCCATATTGACAATGGTAGATGGATTGAAGTCTACAATTTATAGTTCATATTAAACTGTATACAACATGCATCATGCACTGATAATATTGCACCACTTTGCAGTGGGACCGACCTTAAAAATAGATTTTGATGATTTTGTTGTTGCCGTTGTTGTTCCTTTTTCATGGCGATGACAAATGCCACCACCTAAGGCTTTTCAATGCAATCAATTTAATTACATTTAAAAGTTGCTGTCGTCTACCCCTCATCGCAAGTCTCACCCCCAGCCAGCCCCAAGCATGAGTGGTAGTAGCACGTTCAAGGAGGAGGCATTGAACCTGTTTTTCATTGGCAGTCTTTTTTTCTAATTCCTCTGATATTGAATTAAGTAATTCCAATGTCTGTCGGCGCCATAGTACGCTTGTCCACATACCTACTCTGCACTAGCTGTTGTTGAATGGATGATTGAGAATTAATGTATGTGCCTGTGTAACATGCATGAAATGTTACGGCTCCACTTTGGAGCCTGCTGCTGCAGGCTGCTGTTAGCTCTGCTGCACTAAACTTTAGATAAATTCGCATAAAATTAATCGCCATTAATACGAAGTCCAGACCCCACCGCCAACCCCCCCCCTCACGATTCTGATTGCGAATAATAAAAACTTTCTTTTTCGTTTAGGCCAAACATTTGCAACAATCGTTGCAAGCAATCGATTTTGTCGATCAGAACGACCACATGAATTCGCCTCCTTACTTCCAATTCTCCAGTTCAAGATATTCTATATTTGCCTAAGAATCTGGTGGTCAAAAATGTGCCAAACGATCAATGAGCGAGGATCCAGTCTGTCTTGTGAGAACGGCTAGCCAAAACCAGCAGTTGAAATTAAGTTTTGCCTTTGGTTTTTCTTTTGAGCCATAAAAATCAGTGGATGACAACGCATTCCCAATTATGACGATCGATCTGTCAGTGTTCAATGCTGAGCATTTGTGGTAATGCAAAACTAGCTGGAAAAAAGTCCATGCCAAATTCCATGGAGTTTTACGCCGCACCTCTTGCCTCTTTGAGGATAACATAACTGGAGGCGGATATGCCACAATCTCACGCAGTAGCTATTCATCTCTAATGTTAAGTAGCATGCGTATACATGGTGTGGAGAATGCGCATACGCCATGCTCTACTTGTATCAACAAATCATTTACGAATTGTTTTAATATGTCAACGATAAACTCGTAACTCACAGCTACCGACTATACATCCATCTTGATAATTCGCATCATCTACAAATATCCATTAATGTATGTGTGTTGATAAAGTAATTCATACATATATACCACACACACACGTAATCATACAGGTTCGAATATATTCGGTGGAGGTTGTGCCACACCTGAGATATCGATTTTCCTTCATTACAAAATTTCATTATCAAGCGGTGTGTGGATGTGCTACCATGAAAATTAACTGATATTCTCAGCGATTATAACACAGTGGGGGCAGTGAAAACTGACGTTGAGCTTGAATATAGCCCGTGAGGACTTATGGACGCGACAAGGACGTCAGTCGGAAATTAAAGATTTCTTAATCTAAAGAACATTTTCTAACGCAGATTAGCACGACATTTCATGATATAGGATGAAACAGTCTCATTTATTTTTCAAGTGTAGAATGTGTTGGTCCATGAAAGTTTTTGCACAACCCTTATTTTCTACTCAATTTCTATCCCATGAGGGATAAGCTTCCAAATTTGCATTCTATTTTCTTCATTAAAAATATGATTTTGATAAGCTCTAAATTTAAATTAATACATCTGTCGTTTGGAGACGAACATGCTACCCATTGCTCTACGATATTCACAAGTGTTAGAAGTATGTAAACTGAAGGAAGAGAAGTTTTCCTTTTTTGTTAGGAAACGAAAAAGTTTTCTTGTTGACAGCTAAACGATTTTCCTTTAAAAGGCAAATAAAAAAAACATTAAATACAATAGTTACATCGCTTGTCATTAAATTAAGGGTTATTTGGCCATATAGCTCAATTCAGCATTTAGTTTCGAAATCTAACTAAAAGTGGAATTTTAAATCCCTTTTTTATAAGGGCATAATGAACAGTTTGAAATCCTATTTAAATGTGGATTTTGGAAGTGTAATGTGTATGAGGTATTAAGAAAATCCTATAGAAAAGAAAGGAGAGTGGGAGAGAAGTAATGGGATTTGATATAGAGGTTAGGTAGTGTGTGTGGGTTTGAGTTGGGTGGTATTATTATGTGTTGATGTGTTTGTGGTTGGTGAAGAGAAGGAGGAAGAGGAGAGTGAGATTATAAAAAGGAAGTGTTTGGATTAAGAGTTGTGAGGATTAAAATGGAGAGAGGGAGAGAGGGAGAGAAAAAAGAAGATATAGAGAAGATTAAGGATAGAAGAGAGAAGAGAAATAAGAGAAAGATATAGTATGAAAAATGATATAGTATATAAGAAAAAGGTAGAATGAGAGAAGAGAAAAAGATAAAAAATGAGAGAAAGAAATGAAGATAAATAATGGAAAGAAAAGAAAAGTAGGTAGAAGAAAGAATTTATTAAAAAAATGGCTAAAAATTTCGTTCGCGAAGAGTACTTTCCTTTCGTTTTGGTGTAACATTTGGCCCCTTCTGAGATGTCGTAGAAAAATTCCTCGCCCATCACAGGCCGCATTGTGCACAAACGTTGGCATTAGCGAGTACTTCTGCTGGAGTCCAACCGTAACAAAAGCTAATTGATGGTCCATTAAGGCGGTTTATTCGTTCATCATGGTACAAACTCTCTGCAGATACTTTGCTTCAACGATCTCATGTAGAGTTACAGCTGCGGGCTGAAATTCTGCTTCTGCAAAAACTCTAATGTTAAGTTCGATTACTCACTGTTCTTGTTGGATAATTTCAAGCTAATTGTGATTGATGGTCCATGCCAGATGAAATTTTTGCAACAATTAAATAATAAGAAGCAGATCAACTTTCCACGTGGTAAACGAGGTTGGTAATTTCAGGCAGAACACTTAACACAGAACTACTGAAAGGAGTTTGTAGGTTCAATATTTATTGTACCATAGTTAACATAAGATATCCTTTGTCATAGAATTTAAACTACGGCGCTTTAAGTGATTATCAATATGGAGAAACTCTTGTCATATATGGATTAAGCTAATCTCTAAAGTAATGACTTAGATATATTCGTTATTGCTGTGGTGAAAATCTCTTGCCAAATTATTTTAACAGATTTATCAAAATTTCAAAGAAAAAAAAAACTAAAAAATTTTCCTAAGAAATTCACATCGGTTTTTTCGGTCATCTCGGCAATCGACATTCATTTCTAGAAGGTGGGTATACATACTCTTTTTTTCCTCTATATAGCAAATGAAAAATGTTATAGAACATTATGCGATTGGCGCTGTGGCAAAAAGCAAAGACTAAATTGAGATTGAATTCGGTTGTATTAACTAAGTGAGAAATGGCAATAGCAGGACGGCAGTAGTGCCTCACTGCCCTACTACGCCTACATACCATCGCATGCCATGTGAATATGTCCCCAAGCCAATGTAAGACTACAATCTCAAAAATTTATCACTAAATGCCAGTGGCCACTATGGTACGCCAACAACAACAATAACATTCTGTTAAGAACGTCCAAGACATATTTAAATAAAGCAATTTGGCAAAAGTCTGTCAAATTAAGTCTACTTGGCGTTGTGGGGCCCCTGAAACCCCACAGGCCCCACAAGAAACACTCTGGGCGGTATGGGGCTAAACTTGGCGGAGTGTTCATTGAGACAACATCGGTAGTGGAGCAATTTGCCCCGTCTTCTGTGTGGGTAAGACCAAAACAAAACGAAAGAAAAAACTAAGAAGCCACTGAAATAGTAAGCGTAGTGATGACGTTCACACGAAGCTGTAGGCACTACGAAACGCGGGTGGTGTTTATGATCATGGATCATGAGTCGACTGTTTGGTTAGTTTGGTTTGCTGGCCTAGCTAGTCTCATATGGCTTAAGGCTCATAAGCTTCCGATGAAATGCAGCGTGGCTAGCTGGCAGTTTGTTCAATTGTAGATAGAGGAAGCAGCCAAAATATAAAAAGTGCAAGTGTACATGGATAGACGAGCAAAAGATTTACCATTGGCTAGGTCACGTTTTTGGGCACGAGTATTGTTGGCCTCAACTGGAAGCGCAGCAGCAGCAAAACGCCACCATCACCCAGTGTTAAAGATGACCACATAAAAAAAGTAAACAACTATGCAGGAAAGTCAGCAACTGCATCGATCCTATGTTTAGGGATGCCAGGTCCGAATCTGAGGGCATTTTCTTTTCAGTTTCGGTCTTATGCCTACATTGTAGCTACGATTTTTTGAGTATTACGTCTCATATCTCAAGAGATTGAGGGTGTGAAGAAAAATTGTTTCTAAAAAACTGTTTTAAAATGGTTGACATTTGTAAAATTTAACGTTCGATTTTTTCTACACTTTAAAAAATTGAAAAATCGAAAATTCGTGGGGCTTACCTTCCTGATGCAAGTTCGTAAATAGAATTTTTGTGAATACATTTTGAAATCCCCAAATTAGATTTGGTAGTTTTGTCATTCTCTCCAGGACATTTGAATTATTGAATCTCTTGTCAGAAACATTTGCAACCATGGACACCCCTAAATCAGTCATATCAGGTAGTAAGCATAAAGGGGGAGTAGCAATAGGCAATATTGCTAATGTAACATTGTTAGGGGGCTAGCAGGTACAACCTACTGTCGGTAGTTTGGGAAGCTAAAACGCCACAATTTGCATGATATTCGCCTACTCCTTTTAACGACTTTTGTGCAGCCGCATGGAAGGTTTTCCTATGAACACCTTAATGAAATGGAAAATTACATCGGCATTGTCATTCTCTTCCAGGACATTTGAATTATTGAATCTCTTGTCAGAACTTTTGCAACCATGACACCCCTAATGCACATATCAGGTAAGTAACATAAAAGGGGGAGTAGAATAAGGCATATTGCTATGTACATTGTATGGGGCTACAGGTACAACCTAACTGTCGTAGTTGAAAGCTAAACGCCACAATTTGCATGAAATTCCCTACTCCTTTTACGACTTTTGTGCAGCCGCATGGAAGGTTTTCCTATGAACACCTTAATGAAATGGAAAATTACATCGGCATTAGTAGAGGGTGAAGGCTCTTCGTCATTACTGATACATCTGATAGACTGTTGACGTGGATGGTGTCGTCACTTGGCCAGTTACGTGAATTTTAA
>PGFW01019485.1:41015-54952 GCA_003123925.1 Haematobia irritans | reverse complement strand
TAAAAAAAAAAATATTTCCAAAGGGAAAAATAATTGAAAATTTTATACGAAAATAATAAGTTTCATACTATTCATTGGTTCATTAAATTTAGAAAAAAAAATCCAACCATAATTATAACCGGAAAATTCATAAGCAAGTATAAACTTTGGTAAAATGATTTTATCTAAAGTAAAAATAATTATAAATAAATAAACAATAATAAATAAGTAATTGATTGCTTCAATTGAAAAATTAATTGAGATATTCGACCAGAATCGATTACATTTTTAATTGAACAAATTAAAAAATTAATTGAAAATACAGGAAGAAATTAATTAAATTTTTAATCAAGTATATTTTTTATTTCTAAATTCTGAACAGAAAAAAATAATTTTTGCCTTCAATCACGAAATTAATTGATCCAATTAAATTTTTTAATTGGAATGTCTTGCAATCACAGAAATGATTAGTTCAATCACCAACGTCAATTAAAGATTTTTTGTTTCAATTAAAAAATTTGTATGAACCAATTAAATTTTATCTAATGAATATTTTTTTTAAAATTCACATTAAAAATTTAATAATTGGACAAATTTTCGCGATAATTTGTTTCTGCACCAAAAAGAATATTTATTTTTTTTCTTTAATTTAATCACGAAATTCATGATCCTATTAAATTTTTTTGCAAAATGTCTTCTAATCACAGAAATTATAGTGATCAAATTAAAAAACTAATTTGACAACTCAATTAAAAAATTAGTTGATACTATTAATTTGTGTGACTGATTTTTATTTCAATTAAAAAATTTTTGAACCAATTAAATATTTAATGAGTATTTTTAAAATTAATTAAAATATTTAATTGAGAAAAATTTTCGCGATATTTGTTTCTGTGTGTGATTGATGCTATCAATTTCGTGATGAATAAATTAAAAAAATAATTGAATCAATTAATTTCGTGATTGAATCATAATTTTTTTGTATATCCTGTTTTCTTCTGTCTTCCGACCAAATCATTTTTGGTAATCCTCAATTTTGGATGTGAGATTTCTATTAGGCCCTATCTTTAATGATTAAAGGAAAAGGGTGATATGTATCCTATGCTCAAGAAGAAGAAAAATATTAATTCCCGCTATATAATTTATGATACTTAAAATTTATTTATTTTTTAATCAATAGGTTATCGTTCCAAGGAATTAGCCTTTAAATAAAAATAAAATTTTGTTATTTAAATATTCGCTAATTACTCACCTTGTTGAAAATAATTTGCCTTCCTTACATAAACACAGACTAGCGCCATAAGTTGAAGCTGTGATAAACGCTGCCGCGTTGATTGCGGCAATGGCAATAGATCTCGCAGGTTAGCAATTTCGGCATTAATTAAATCTCGACGTAATTTGGAAGCACCTTTTGTTGATTTGTTGGCATCGAACCTATAATAAAAAACCACAAACACACACACACATTATAAACCTTTTGGGTAATAAAAGATCGTACGAAAGTCATCGTAAAAAATATACACCAGAAAACTATCGATTTTTGCTTTAGTTGCTTTATGATTGGAGGAACTTTTATGCCTCGTTAAAAGGCCATGATGTCTTAAATAAACGACAAATGTTAGTTCTTATGAATTTTTGTGCTGAAAGTACTAATTTGAAGGCTTTGGGGGTTAGGGCTACTTTTTACGCTTTATTTTTTTGAAAACAAAAAAAAACTTTTAGCCTGTATTGGTGGAATCCTTGGTTTTGTGTATATTGATTGTATGGTATAATCAATACACTGGCCAAAATAAAACAAAATCGTTTGCAATCACTAGGACAAAGCAAAGTGAAAGAGAAAAGTGTTAATCCAAATCGAATAAAATGTTAGTATCCGTTGCCATATTTATCAATAGGGAGTTTTTTCTGGCCTTAGTGAAACTACTTTTTCAACAACAAGTCTATACGGACTTAAGTTCGGCCGGGCTGAATCCTAAATACACATAGCATTACTTGAAAATATATCGAATTTTAAGGAAATTGATGACAGATATTCTCCCCAACAAATCGGTTCAACTAGTACGCTACCCGAAGTTAATTTTAAAGTTTCTACATATGGAGACTGCATTAGATTTGGGATTTATAAGAAACATTTTTGTTAGAGTTTTAGAGGAATCTTAACCCTTAAATGCCCAAGATTCCGAAAAAAATATATAATGTGCAAAATGGTAAAAAAAAACATCTGCATACGACATTTAAAAACAATATTGGTGTTTTATTGAAAAAAATATTGGTTGTATCTTAAAAAATACAGTGTAAATTTCGTTTTTATTTACAAACAAACAATTTGATTTAAGTAGAAAAGAGGGAATAGATGTATTTTTACAATTGACAGTTTTTTACCAACATTGCCTTCAAATCTGGTAAATATTATTTAAATTTTTTGGTCATTTCCGGAAAAACATATTTTAAAAAAATGTATTTTTAAATACAACCAAGAAAAAAATTCCATACGTCTTCGTTTTAATCTGGAATCAAGTTTGTTGCATTTAAATAACATCATACCGCCTTTTTTTTGAAATATGTTCTTTCGGAAATGACCAAAAATTATAAAACTAAACATTACCAGCTTTTCGAAGCAATGTTGGCTAAAAACTGCAATTGAATAATACATCTTTTCCTCTTTCTACTTAAATCAAGATTGTTTGTTTGTAAAATTAGAAACGAAAATTTACACTATGATTTTTTAAGATCAACAATATTTTTTGAATTAAACATATTGTTTATTAAATTGCTATGCAGATGTTTTTTTTTACCATTTCTGCACAATATATTTTTTTTTCGAATCTTGGGATGTTATGAGGCGTTAAGATTCCTCTCTAAACTTAACAAAATGTTCTTATTATCGCCAAATCTAATGCGTCTCCATATGTAGAACTTTAAAATCTCAAACTCTCGGGCTAGGGCCGGCGTACTGTTGAACCGCGATTTAGTCTGGGGGAGAATCTATTCTGCTCATCCAGTGTTCCTTAAAAATTCGACTTTATGTATATTTTCAAGTGTAATGCTATGTGTATTTTAGGATTCAGGTGCCCGGCCGAACTCTAAGTTTCACGCCGGGTTATACGACCTTGTGTGTTCGGAAAAAGTAGTCTTCACGTAAGGCCAGAAACACAACTCCCTATGTGATAAATTGAGAACGTAGTACTAATCACTTTTAATGTCGATTTGGAATTAACACTGTTTCTCGTTTCACTTTGCTTCTGTCGCTAGTGATTTTGGCAAACAATGTGTGTATTTATTATTGGCAGGCTTGTGGATTGATCTTCATAACCATTACATCAATATGACGCACAGAAACCCAAGGATTCCCACAATGTAGCAGGCTAAAAGTTTTTTTTTCTGATATCTTCAAAGATATAATAAAGCGTCTAGAAAAGTAGGCCCTAACCCCAAAGCCTTCAAATTTAGTTTACTTTCAGCAACTCCAAAAATTTCATAAGAACTAACATTTGTCCGTTTATTAAGACATCATGGGCCTTTTTAACGAGGCATAAAGTCTCCAATCATAAAGCAACTAAGACGCAAAATATCTGAATAGTCTTCTTGGTGTATATTTTTTTACGATGGACTTTGCTACGATCTTTTTATTACCCAATAGGGATTTATAAATGTGTGTGTGTGTTGTGGTTTTTTTATTATAGCGTTCATCCGATTCAACACATCAAAAAGGTGCTTCCAAATTACGTCTGACGAGATTTTAAATTACCTTGCCGCGAAATTGAATCTAACCTGCGAGATGCTATTGCTCCATTGCCGCAATCAACGCGGCAAGCCAGTTTATCACAGCTTCAATGTATGGGCGCCGCCATAGTCTGCCGTGTGTTATGTAAGTTAAGGGACAATTATTTTTCAACAACGGTGCAACCACCGTAATTAGCCGACAATATTTAATAACCAAGAATGTGTTATTTTTATTTTAAAGGCTAATTCCTCTGGAACGATAACCTATTGATTTAAAAACAGGAAATAATTCTTAAGGTTCATAAAATATCTATAGCGGCTGGGAATTTACTCAGTTTTTTCTTCTTCGTTGAGCATATGCCGATACATAGTCACCCGTTTTCCTTTTAATCATTAAAGATAGGGTGCCTAATAGAAATCTCAAATCCATAAAGTGAGGATTCGACCAAATGAGTTTGGGTCGGATACAGAAGACAAAAACAGCGAATATACAACAACAGAATTATGATTCTCAATCACGAATTAATTGATTCAATTATTTTTTTGTAAATTTACTTGGCATCACGAAAAATTGATAGCAATCAAATCATCACACAGATATACAAATATCGACGGCGTAATGACTTTTTTCCAATTCAATTTATTTTTACTTTACATTTTTAAAAATATCTCATATTAAATATTTAATTGGTTGTCACAAAATTTTTGTGCAATTTGAATAAAAATCAGTGTCACTCACAAATCTATAAGGGTAGCTCAACAATTTTTCAATCCTGCGAGTTGATCAACTTCAGTTTTTTTGCACCATTTGAAATACTATACTTTCGCTGTGGACTTGTAATGACATCTGCAATATAAAACATTCAATAGGATTGCAATGTGTATTGTCTGTGAGTTAATAGAATCAAAACCATAATTAGATGAAAATGCATTTTTCTCTGTGTTTCAGTGCAGGGAAACCAACACCTCTCGCGAGAGCAGAATCTCGTGGTTCAGATTATTATTTTAACTTGACTTTGTAAAACATATATCTCAGTTAAAAGATTCTTATTGTGGTTCAACAAACAAATAAACAATACTTATTTGGACGTTGAGTGGTATTCGGATTTATTATCATTTCTGCTCTGAGTTGGAAGACGCATTCCAATCTAAGATAATTATTTGGCATCAATTGATTCTTGATTGAGAGCGCAGACAAAACAATTAGTTGTTCTTTCTGCGCTCAGGATTTAGAATAAGAAAATACTTTGATTAAGAAATCCTTAATTAATCTTAGGTTCCTGCTATGTGTTCAATTAATTCTGTTCTAATTTGTTCAATTAAAATGTAATCGATTCTGGCTCGAATAAATATTAATTTTTCAATTGAAAGCATCATTACTTTTTATTACTTGTTTATTTAATTTTACACTTATTTTTTACTTTAGATTTGAAAATCTTCATTTACCAAGTTTTCATTACCGCTTGCTTATGAACTTTTGCCGGTTTTATAATTATGTTGGATTTTCTTTGTCTAAACTTTAATGAACCAATGAATAGTATGAAACTTAATTATTTTCGCTATTAAAATTTCAATTATTTTTCCTTTGGAAATATTTGATTTTTTATTTAAGATGTCACATTCGGGTCATCAGATATTTTAATTAAGAAATGTTATCAAAAATGTCCCTTCAAATAATTTTTGTTTAAAACGGCGGCGCTGAGGACATTTTTCATTCACCCGTCTCGGCACACCTTATTTATGTAAATGTAACGCTTTGAAATGCTTATTTTCAGTCCAGTTCTTCTGGTAGTAATTGTGAAAATCTTTTTTTAAATGATCCGCTATGCTAACAATCTTTTATTTTCCATCTCGTTTTAAAACCATTCCTTGAAATTTAATATTAATCCCCGGTTTATCTACGTACAGTATATAAATTCTATTTATATCTAGAGCCCAGCGGCAGCCCATCTGCACTAGAAAAAGAACACGAAACTCAATATAAAAGTCTATTCAATTGAAGTTTTAAAACAATAATAATCATATTAAGAATTTAATTGATTTACAACGACATTTTTTTATATTGTCAATACAAAAATATCAATCAGACCACTTCACACTCCCAGAACACTTTAACCTGTGCCTTTAACTTCCCATGGAAGTTCTCTTTGAGTAGATTTTGCAATTACGCGAGAATTTTGTTTCTTTTTTGCTTGGCATTTTTTTAATGGTGGAACAAATGATATTTTCATACAAAAACATTTCTTATTTTACCGAACATTAAACAAGACATAATCGTTTTCATACTAAATCGAACCACTCCGAGAGAGTCTGTAGATAGAATGACTCGTATTTCCGATCAGGCGTATCGCACAACATGCTTCGCTTTGTGCGCCAATGCGTCGGGCTGGAGTGTGGCTACAGGAGGTTCTGTATGCGTGAGCACAAATAAATCCAGGTCAACACGCTTGTGTTCGGAGCGGAAAGTTTTTTTTAAATTTGGCTAAAAATTAGATAAATACGGAAAATACCAATGTATTAAAAAATATAGTATGAATAAAAGTGAACTAAGTTGGAAAAAAATTATTTTTCGGCTGTTTTAAATTTTCTTCATCAACTCACGAATTATCAAGGCACAACTCTATAAGCAATGCCAAAAATATCAAAAGGGAAGTACTTCCGTCCTTATGACTCAGCTAAGTGAGGATTTCAGACACTCAAGTTATGCACTTACTTGCGGTATCACGCACGATTCGCGGCGATGTCCAAGACTATTTTTTGAGCCAGCTCTTTCCTTTATTGCAGTGTGCCTCTTTTAATTGACTTTCAATTAATTACTCTTTCAATTTTGATTACTCATCAGTTTCTGTGAATTGACGCGACCATTTCATATAAAAGATGTACACTTGGATCAATTAATTTTCAATTGAAACAAGCAAATATATTTTTTGTTGTGCGTATCTGACTAACGGTCCTCTCTTTAGGGCACCAATGTATAAACACTCTAACGAGTAATAACCTAAATGTTTATTGAAAGTGGCCAGGAGTATGATATTAACGGTGGCACAAAACATGTAAAAAAGCCTGTCACATTTAGCTCGGAACAAGAGACACGAAATGGCATCAAAAGTGTTCACGCTTGAAAAAAATCTCGCAGCTAATATTTTTATTGAAACTGCTTGCAATCACAATAAAAACGTATAGTATAAGATTAACAAACGCCAGTTCAATTATTTAGATGCCGTCCAATTAAATTGTCGGTGAGTTGATTTTAGATTTTTGGATTTTTAAAAAAATTAATTGACAGCTCATTTATATTTTAAATTGATTGTTTTAATTGCCATAAATGTTTATGTGATAATTCTTTTGTCATCAATCATGAAATTTGATTGATCTAACAGAGTTTAGCTGCGACTAAGTCCCCGGGTCTGACAAAAGAAAAACACATATTATTTGTCAACAATTATTTTTATTTATTCAAATAGTTCCCTCACATGAGCGATACAACGAATCCGTCATATGGAGGAACGGGACCGCTTCGCAATTTTTTTGATACCATTTTGGTAGTACTCCTTCGTGTTTTGCCTCAAATTAGCGCGCTCTCTAGTTCGGGATTCACCTCTTTCATTGTCAGCCCAAATTTTTTTCGCCTGCGCAGCCATCCTTTGAGGCACTGGAGAACAAAGAAAAAATCTATCGCGTGCGGGCCAGATCTGGAGAATACCGTGTGGGTGGGGAAAGCAACTTCGAAGCCCATTTTCCATTGATTTTTGCCATCGTTCCTCAATGACTTCTGTTGGCATACGGGGCGTGTGCGCGTTGGTCTTTGGCTCGGCAACAAACTTTTGTGTTCTTAGGGGCCGTTTTGCTGCGATTTCGACCCCTTCAAACGCTCCAATAACGCCTATAATAGTCAGCCTGTGATGTTTTTTCCACCTTCTCAACGCGTAATCGATAAAGAATCTATTCCATGCGCATCCCAAAAAACCAGACTGTGCCATCTACTGCCAGCGGACTTCCTGAGTCTTTCCACGCTTCGGAGACGGTCCTTTTCACCGGTCCGCTGTCCACCTTCAGCCGCACTGTCGTTTTGGGATCAGGCAGTGTAGTGATGAGCCATGTTTATCCTTTCGACATTATCGACCGGTGAAAACTCGGCGTGTATTACAGTTAAACAGGTGCAATACCCGCCTTCATGAGTTCGCATTTTTTTTTTTTCGCAACGTTGTTCGTTTTTCGGTCAAATGTGGAGCTCGCTCGCGCGGCACCATTTTTGCACAGAGCTTCGCATATCCACAATATTGGTATGGAATTGCTTATCGACCAACACGTTCCTTTGATACTATTTAAGCCCTCTGCGCAGCCATCTCGATCAATTCCTTTTAGGTCATTTACAAATCCATTTTCGTGGAGTTTTTTTGATGTTTTCGTCGCGTAACCACCTCTTTCGGTGCGGCTCCACTTGGTTCACGTCCTCGTCGCTCATTTTCACCACGCTTTGATTTTGCAACACCAATCAATTATTGTTTGATTTCCTTGGGACAGGAGTCCGAAACTCTTTATCCAAAGCCGAAAGTTTTTGCTTCGCCGTAGTTTTTTTCCCTTCTAGAAAAACACGTATTTCTATCAAAACCTCGAAATTCCTTTCGGTTTCAATTTTTTTCACATAACAAAAGTTGCTTCACAAATGACGCTCTATCTCACAACACTAATTGCATTACAGACGTCAAACCTTCAAATGGACCCACGAATCATTTGAAGGTTGCGGTCACCTTATATAAATAATATATGCGACTTACACTACTAGCGACGCCATCGCTGTGTGTCAGACGAAGGCTTATCAGCCAACCTGTTTCGGACCGCGAATATCTCCATTTTCACGCCGTTGCACTGATTATGCCATCAATTGCTTTATGGTCACTCACGTCGCCTTGTGATCCAATATTCAATGTTTTGCGATCGTAAATTAAAAAATTCTGTGATATTTTGTCCAAATAAATACATTTTTTATTAATTTCTCTATAATTTCTTAATGGATTGCTTAACGCTTGTCGGAACCACGTTGTGTGCCTCAAACATTTTCAACAATTGACAATTTCTTTCAAGATTTGGATCTTAGCATTTTTTTCGACAAATTTCAACTATGATTCTGTGCCATTTTTTTTTTTATGAATTTTTCTTACTCGACCCTTGGTGTTTTTTAACCGTATTTGATAGAGCCACAAAAAGTCAAAAGAATTTACCCATTTTATGAATTGCTTACTCTGTTTTGCTAACCGTATTTGCAAACAAAACACGTTAAAATTAACCCATTAAGAAGTATGGAAAAAAAAACAAGTTACTAACCTAATTGACCATTAATAAAAACTATCCCTGCCGGTAAGTTTAAAATACAAGAACATCATTGGGAGTGCATCTTTCTGGAAGTGTTTTGGGGATTTTAAGTTGTGCCTTTGGTAGAACTTTTCACAATTTTTTTTCCTAGGAAGAGGATAATATATTTTATTACCAGCAATTTAATATAGCCTCATAGAAAAAGGTTGAATGTACTTACAAGCTTATGGAATTTCCCGTAAATTCCTTGATTTTGCTTTTTTCCCTATGATTATTACAGTTTTTTTTGCAATTTCAGTGTAGGCTAAATTACAGGTAAATTGTATCTGCACTTTACAATCGCAACCATTTAAATTTCCTGCCTCTCATCCCTCTGGTATTTTACAGATAATTTCGAATTGTTCTATCGATTATGTATGTAGTGTGTGTCGGGATAAACCAAAACTCAACTCGGCTTATTCCAACCAAATACCTCAAACTCACAGGAACGAACAGCAACTAGGGAAATGGCATGGACGCAGATGGACTTGGACGCATAAGATGAATTGGTCATTTGAACGAGGGTAGACGGATATGCCGACATATTGGATAGGATAGATATCTACTTTAGGCGTGGCCATGCGACAGGGGGGAATTTTCTCTATGAATTTAAAGTTGTGAATCAACTATTGAGTTTTGGTTCTTTGATTCTGTTTTTTTTGTTTTTTTTTTTGTTTTGTTGCGGTCCCTCGATATTGCATCGAATGGAAAATTCTCATCGCGTATCTATAAGCATGTATTGTTAAAGTGGATTCATGGGAGATTGTGGACCTCTGTTTTTTCCCGTCTTACATGATTAGTGATTTTCACAAATTGAACCATCTAAATTTGGCTGGCAAAATAGTAAGGTGGAAGGAGAAAAAATGCATTTTTTTATCTATTATAATTAATATGGAATTATAAACAAATTTTAGCCCATTAACCACTATCAACAAAAAAAATAAAAAAAACAAAAAACTGCGAAATTGATTTTAGTTGTTACATTGAGTCATTTAATGTAGGTTTTTTGTTTCTCTCTAGTTTAGTTTTTTTTAAAAAAGTGATTAAACAGTGATTGGAAAATGTACGCGTGTGTGTCTTGGTAACCATCAACTTACTTTTAGAAGATCATAATGATTGCATCATAATGTTGTATAGCACTTGATGGCACTCCTCTAAGGCAATTGTGTTCTTACAAATACAAAAACGTCATTCTCATGTCGAAAGAATATCATACACCAACAGCAATTTACGTTCAAGTTATTATTGCTTGTTAATTAGGTGTTTTTGTTCTTGGTTGGTAAGATGTGCGATTTTATATCACAAATCTAGATTGTTTTTTGAACAAACCCTTTTCTCATTTCTTCCATGATCATGAATAGAAGATGACAACACCAACAAGTTGCTTAGCATTGAGTTAAAAATCATACATAAATTTGTCTTACGATCTGCTAAATATTCTCTCACAACTTTACTATTTTGCTGGCAACTATACTCAAAGCAGACTCTGTTATAATTTTAAAAGTAATGAGCGGAAGAAACGACCATTAACCTGTGCCGTCATGAACTAACTATGCAGCGATGACTGTAGCATTGGTCGTAGGTAGGTTACTGCGGAGGCGATGACATCGAAATCGCGAACTAGCGGAGTTAGTTCGGTCCATCTGCGCTGTGTGGGTTCCTCAACCACTTCTTTCCCATCTCTCTCTTTCGTGTCTGTCCTCTCGCCTGCGCGTGCCGGACATGAGTCCACTTCTATGTAAATGTGTCCTTTCCGGAATACGCGCATAGGCCCTCCACCCCTAATACCCTGCTGAAAGGCGATCGGAATACTCCTCAGGCTAGCCATTCTCGCAAGTCGGTCATAAGTTCTCGAAGGAAAATACACGAGCCCAGCTATCTCTGGCTTTCTTCTGAAAGAGATATGTGGCTGGCCACACTGGACAGGAGTGACAATGAAACTTTTCCGTAAGCGCTCGGGTCCAGACACCATCTACACATATCATCATTTTCGCTAGACCGATTCCTCACCACTGTGTGTCTTTGCCAGATTAGTTAGTGTCCTGCTTATCTGACCTCACATCCCCTCTGTGCCTGCTTTATTTGACGGCTCACTCGCCTCTGCTGCACCTGACATCAGGATGGTTTCAGCAGTTCCTACATCATCTATACTTGTCCATCATTCCAGTTCGTTTGGTGTCAGCCTGTAGTAAGAAGCCCATTGCCTTTCCCTAAATTCTTCCATATTTTGCTGTCCTGATCCTACAAGCATAAACAAGTGAGAAATAGCGTCGGCGCTTGAAACGTCTAATCCGGCCCGGAACCTTCCGTGGGGTGCCCGCGCCATTTCCTTTGCTCCCAGTACCATCTGCCTCTTCCATTTCCCAGTTTAATTGCCATAATGTCCGGGTACGCTCAGCACAGACTGTCACCACCTCGGTACTTCTGGTCTTGAGTGAGACCGCTAAGCCTCACAACCGACAGCGGGGCCTGCACGCTACGCTCTCCGATCTTCATGTTGGCGGTATGTGCCCAGCGGGCCTTCGTGCATCAGCCAGGCCCGCGCCGTTACCGTTTCGGGGGAATCTTCAAAAAGCGTGGGCCACAAAACAAGTGCGCCAAAGCGTCCGAAAAAGGGGCGGCCAACAACACGTTATATTCTTGACAAGACGGTGCGCCAATAAGTCAGGCACATTCGTTCTTTATTTACACTTTACAAAAACAACTCTAAGAATAAATTACTGCTCAGTGAGGTCAAGGGTTAAAACATCTATTTTGCGGAAATTCCATACACAGATTGGTGAACCAATCCCCTCATCATATAATTATCTTTTTAACGCGTCTCATAAAATAATCAGGCCTCTCAAAACTTAAAATTCTACTTTACGCGTATCACATAATAATTCTATATCATATTGGTTTTTTTAAGTACATGCGGGAACCCCTTTGTCTTTCAGTTCTTTTTTGCTTCATTTATGTTCAAATTTCATGAGTACATACAATCTATGTCCCACAACTTTCGGGCGATAATGATGATGCTCGTTTTGATGACTTATCCTACTATTGTTTTTTAATGTTTTAACTATACAAAGAATTTTTTATAGCGATATTGCTATAAATCACGTGTTTTACAAGTTTCTTTACAAAATCTTATGTAATATTTGCTAATAGAATATTTTTGTAGATTAAATTATAATTAAGTAAAACAATTTAAGAGTAGCACTATGTCTCGATTTTCGCCCACGTTGAATTTTCTCGCGGTTTACTTTACTTTATAAACAGGTTCATATAAAGCAGATAAATTAAACTCAATCATATAATTTTGACATTCATTTCACAGGAAAAGTAATCGCGAAAATAACGCTGAGTGGTTTCAACTCGAAACCGAACATTAGTAGCTCACCGTTTACGAGATTCGCCTTTGGAATGTTTGTTAACGGTATTCATTGCTTTTCGATAACTATAAACCTAAAACATTAAGAGTAATATCTTTGGGTATTTGAGAAGTGCATTTTGGAATCTTTACACTATACGCTTTTCTCTATTTCGCCTACCTAGCGACATTTTCTTCAATTTTCCATCTGAATGAGCGGGTAATGCTGTTCCATAGATGTCCCAACCTGTTCCCCAGCATGTCATTTTTTGGAGGATATCAGAGTTAGCAATTGGAGACACACTATGTCCAACAAGGCGAATTGCAACTTTTCTTTTCTAACCTGTGGTGCCCTCTATGAGGGATCCCCATTCACGTCAATTATTTCGCTGCTCGGTCGTATACAAACTCTTAAATTTTCATATTTATCCTCGATACTTTTCATGCCAGCAATACAACTTCTGGCATATTTAAACGTACCGGCTTTACCAAAGTAAGTTGAATCGTAACTGTTCCACGTAATAAGAGGAGTTAATGCAGGCGAAGCGACTGTATGAGTGCACAATATTAAATTTTCTTAATAAACACCATCACTATTGTATAACTAGCCCATACATATTTAAACTTTTTTTGAAAAGAGAGTGGCACACAATTATTGGAAAAGTGGCCCACAAAGTTTCGTACAAACAGTGATCACATTTGCTGGCACAAACATAAGTGAGGCGCAAATAAGTGGCAAATCTGTGCCACTACAAGTGGGTCGGCCACCAACCGGTAACGCTGCTACTTATAGCTGCCTGGACCTTCGATGAAAATGCTGATGTCGGAATCTACAATAACGCTCATCGATAGCAAGTTCCGGCAGCTTTTTCACTTACGACAACATATCTCAGCCTTGAAAAATGCTTGCAGTTTATCGTCCCAACTTAAAGGACTCCCTTAAGTTCACACTCTCTGCGAGTAGAATGCCCGCCTGTCTGCTACCCCTCATGCCATTTTCAAGCCGTTTGCCGCTACTAGATGTTGCACGGATTTCCAAACAGTGTATATCCATATTTTTCCCGTCCCTCGTCGTTCTCATGCCTCGGGATAACTGATTTCCACGTTCCATTCTCATACATATGTCGTGTCCCCATCATAGTCAGTCTTCATACATTGGGCTCGTCCGGGGCATAGACTATAAGTTTCAGGAGTGCTAACACATAAAAGACAGACCAGTGACCTCTCCAATGAAGTCCATGCGCCCCTCAGATCTCGCATCAGGTATACCGTCCAGCGGTTCCTCCCTAATATGCGGCAGGGTCAGGGGCGACATCTCCCATCAATCACCTGCCGCAGTGCATGCCGGGTGGCCATTGTCCTCATCGCCCCGGTCATAGATGCAGCCGTTCGTATTTATTGGATCCATGCCCAATCTCGCAGTGAATCATGATTGTGATGTGGTCTGTTGATTGGCGCCACCATTACATTGACTGCCGATACACAGCTACTGGCCTTCATGGGAAGCAGTTGAAAAGGGAGGTTTCATTAC
>PGFW01019477.1:49335-59987 GCA_003123925.1 Haematobia irritans | reverse complement strand
TATTGGGCGGCGGGGGCGGTGGATTTTCAAAACTCATGCACGAACTCTGGAAATGGTGCAATATATGAAGCATTCAAATGGGTGGTAAGTTTGACAAAAATCAACACAAATTTCGCATATATATCATCATAAAATATAACAGAATTAATTTTCGGTAGTACTAAAATGCACCATATTCATTTTTGCTATTGCTAATAAGCAAAGCGCAGAAGGACCAGGATGCAATTTCATTTCCACTGCGAATGCGTATGGGTAGCATACTTTGTATAACATCGAGTTTGGGGTTTCTAAGCAAAACATTTTTGCTAACAAAAATTTTCCTTAGAAAAACCACCCCAAAGGGGGTCGAGAATATCGATAAATATTGGCAATTAAGGAATTATTTGATAATGAAATAAAGAAATTACCAAAATGGGGTAATTTTATCCGCCATTTGAATAGGTCTTAATGTCCAGTATGTATCAGCGCTTTTCAATTTTCAATGGGTTTCGTGCAATCAAAGCAATGTGCTCAGTATTTGTGCTATATCTAATGTGACTGGATGATTGGAAAATTTAAAATGATTATTATGCGGTTTTCAATACACTGTAAAAAAAAGTCCGTTAGTTGAAATAATGCTAGATATTAACCTATTTCTTATTGCAAAAAAAGCCATTAGGCAATGAAATTTACCCCATTTTTAAGTATGTCTCAAATGTGTGAGCTACAATTATATTTAATTTTCTCACGAATTCGTTCATTCTTTCATATAAAAAAAATCTACTTTTCGGCTGTACATGCTCAGTGTTACGGAAGAAAACGTTGTCGGCTTCATATATATTATTCCAGAGATCTTGCTTGCGTCTTGCTCTTGTTTTCAGATGACTTTTTTGGTTTCTGTCTTCTGTATGTTGGGACTTGATGATGAATATTGCTATATTTTTCCATTATTTTTGTGGTGCTACGAATGAATTGTTAATTTTGATGGTCGGTTTTCTTTTTACTGTACATCTTTTATGTTATTAAGTGGACTATCATAGCAAAGATATATCCGATTTTAGCTTTAGTAGAGGCGTTCTTTCAGGTTGTTATAGGAAATTACCGCTAAGTCTTAGTAAGTTAACATTATGGAGATAGGCCTAAATTGATAGTTATTTGACCATTTTTGTTGACTACTACTGATAATATTTTTCAGATTAGTTGTATATGGATGCTACGATCAAATGGTTATTTTGATGTTAGTAATATTTTTTAATGGTCTTGAAGAGCTGTTTTTGGAGATTTTTGATAACACATTGAATAAATTGGTAACGAGCTTCTTATGTTTTAAGAATTAGTTAAGATTCCTTAATTCTGGCGTCAACCGTTGGAAACTTATTTAAAATCGCAATAATGGAATAAACAAGGAATAAATACCGATAACATTTTCAATTCTTATTTGCTCAGTGTATATTACAGCATTTAGGATTTCAAATTTGCATACATAACTTATTTAACAAACAGCCTACAATGTAATTAGTGTGTTGTTTTTACACTTGAAATTTGTAATGGAAACAATGATAGGACCAATTTGACAACACATTTCATACAATCACTATACTAACTTTGGCTGCCGGTTAATAATGGCTTTTCAATTTTCATCTTGGCAAAGTGAAAATATTTGAACAATAATTCCATTGTTTTACTTTTCGCCATTTAGTGCTTGAGATGTGTGCAGGCCAGGCCGCACTTGATTTGTATGCAAATTTGATGGATTTCTTTTAAATTCCAGATAACATAATAATGTAATGAGAATGTGCACGATTTCTTGGCACTCGTTGTTTTTTTGCGCACTTACTCTCGTGCCATTCGCATGGATGCGTTGTTCACTCACAAAACAAGATCACACGTTGAAGTTTTCATAGGTGTGCAGTGAAGCAGCGGTTATCGAAATAAGACAGAAATAAAGAAAACAGACAAAGAAAGCTTCCTACTATTCCGTCCTACTTCAGACGCCCCCCCCCCCATTGCGTCCCTACAATCTCTCTAATACCAATGTTTTTGATTGACTTGTTGTAGCATCTTGATTAGATATTATTCGTTATGTTTAAAAATCATCTTTGACTTTATCGCCCCAATCTGCCAATCAAAGGTTTTTAATGTCGTCATTAGTGCTTCCACCTTTTGCCTTTTCGGTTCAGTATATGAAGTACATTTGCGACCCGACATTATTATTTAAAATCGGCTGTGATTTGTTGGTCGAACAAATAACAGAACCACTTTAACACTTTGTTATAAAGTTGAATTAACAATTGTTTGTGTTTGTTCTCTCGTGTAGCTACATTCCATCCGTCCGTCGCTAAATAACTGCTAATGGCTATCGTATTTGTTTATTTGAAGAAGCAATTGGAATTAACACTTCTCGACGTTCAAGGCTTCGTTGGTCTGTGTGGGTGTGAGTGTGTGTTTTTAAATTTTTCTTTTCCCTAACACATTTATTGTTGACACTTGTTGTAGATCGTTTTTGTACATGGGCATGATCTTAGTCTGTTTTCGTTTGTAGTACTACTAAAATTTACATAACCGAAGATTTAAAAAAACGCCTTTCTCCTTTGAACACGAGCTAACGATCCAAAACAAAATATGTCCCTATCTACGTGTCCATTTATGTGTAACATTTGGAAGACACAGACTGATATTATCTCGAAGTTAATTTTCCACAGGTTTTTTGCCGGTACACGTGTGAAAAGTAAAGTGTGTATTATAGAAAAAAAACTACACACAAATGAACACCTAAGGTTTATCACAACTGCATGAAAACGTGATATCCCCCATTAGGCCCACCAACACAATGGTAGATTACACAATACCAATTGGATATAATCTCACAAAATAAGCCACAGCTTGCTTCTCAAATTAATGTTTACGAGGGGACCCTGCATGGCCAGACTCCTTACCAAAAACCATAGAAGGAAAAAGCTAGACTAGGAAGTATTGGTGCATTTAAGTACGTAGCTGTTTACCATTTGCCAAAACATCACAAAAGATACACTACCTTTAACATTTATATACGGCTTAACATTACCGGTAAAAATATTTGCACATTTGTAAAACCTACTCACTGAGGCAAATGGGCTGTTGCCACAATGTTACCTCCGCCATGCTTACACCAACGCAATTACAATAATTCGTTCTTAGTCATGCAACGAAGCACAAGAAGTCTACGGGTAAACATTGCTTCTGGGAGTCAAAGACAAGTATTTCCCTTGTCTTACAACATTAGAACTTTGTTAGGTTTCGCATGAACCATGTCGAATTAAAACAAAAGGACTTCAAGGGGGACCAAGACAAAAAACTTGAGGCGAAGACCTGACATTAAGTGCCAGAATTGGATTGGCTGATTGATTGGTTCCTGTCGATGATTTGATTGATGGAATCTACAAGAGAGCGATTTATCGACCATCGTGCTTTGATCTATTTCACTCACAAAAAACTCATCGCTTGACGATTTCAGTTCCCGGCATAATTGCTCTGTTTTTTTGACAGCTTGTCGGCTTTCACCGAATGTATAGTGCCGAAAATTCATAGTTTGCTTGTGAACTTTTCGATTTGAACTGTACTACACAACAGTGGCAATGAAATTTCTTAAAATCCCTAATGATTTTGGGTCATCAGTGAGTTGATTTTGCAGCCTAAACTTTCTCGATGATTAGAATAGTAATGTTTCATTACTCGTTATTAAAATTATTCAAAATTTTTTTTATATCTTCCTTTAAAAAGCATGGTCACTTTTTTTGATTTCTATTACTACAAATACACGCTCACTTTGTGCCACACATTTTCTTTGATCCTCACTTCTCTTGAACTTCGTATGTCGCTAAAGATATTTTGGTAATTTCGAATTCAACGGTTGTTTCATCTTCCACAACTAGAGTAATTTTTCTTTTCAGACTACACCCTCAAAACAACAAATCCGCCTGTCTTTAACACTATGTTCCCAAACATATTTTGCCAGGGAAGCACCATATATTATTGGATACTGCCGAAAGGATTAATATGTTTGGTTATGTGAAAACATATTCATATTTATTGGATAAGCATTTTGAGTTCCAAAAATATTATATGCTTGAAGACATATTTTCCCAAAGAGCGGATTCTGCTTCGTGTTGTGGCCTTAGACATATCTTTCGTACATATTTCACACTCCACGAAATATTTTTAGTTCTGACACCTTTTTCTTATCAAGATAGATGTTGAAGACAATCTATTCACTTTATAACATTTTTTAAAATTTGTTTACCTTTTCGCCTGCTCCACGGGAGAACCTCGAACGAGCACCATACAGTTTATAAGCCAACACAACTATCCCACTGGATACGTTAGCTGTTATAGTCACCAGGTATAGATAATCCTATCGTTATGAAATTCTACCATTCTGATACTTGCATTCAAGTTCTGCAGCGGCCCACCCGCAGCCATGCCACTCACTTCGCATCCCGTTAACCCATTTACGTCTTAACACGCAACACCATATACCATTCTGTTGTGTCCACGCTAAGAGGCATGTTGGCTCACGCATGTCTGCGCTTTCGCCTATGCAAAGGTCGTCGGTTCATCCCTGTCCGAGCCGAACAGCTTTTTTATTTTTTAATTTACACATTTTATATTCCTATTACTATATTACCTATTTTATAATGCAAACTTCGAAATTGTGGGGTTATTATGATCACGAATCCCTATCGCAACGTCCAAGTAAACAAGTTCGCTTGATTATAACGAAATTGATCTGATTATTTTGGATAAAATATTTTTTTTACTGCAAAAAATAACAATATTTGTAACAAAAAACGGTTCTGCATCCTCTGTTTTCGGTTACAAAACTTTTTACAAATTTTGGAGGAATTCAAAACACTCTAAAGTTCGAAAGAAGAACGTTGGAGTCGAGGTTATAAACGACTACATAACAAATAATTTTATAATACTAAAACATAATTTAGTTAGGCGTGAACATTTTTTTACTAGCAATTTAAACACCCGTCGCTGCTAAAATGCCTTTTATTTTTTCTTATTTAATAATTATTTTAAAGAAAATACAACTTTTTTAAATTCTGTCTCTTTGCTGCAAAAACTCCTAGAATTTAATGCCCTCCGCTTTTATATTTGCAAGGTGTCCGTCAACTCCTGTGGACGTATTTATTAATAAAGAGAACTACAAACTTTGTTTTTTTTAATGCATTCTTACTGTGATATTTTTCACCTATTTTCCTCCTCTATATTCATTTTCTACGTGTCCAACTCTAAAAGAGTTTACAGTGCCGTTTCGTTATTTTTATGGAAGGACCACTGTATTTCTTTCTTAATGAACCAAGCAAAAACAATATGTGCCCATTAATGCCGAAATGATTTAAACAAACACATGTTCCACACATACATAAATGGTGCTCTCAAGGGCGAAAAATATTGCTGTATTGTTTTCTAAATGTTCTATCTCTTGGTTCCGAATGTCTATTCCTCTTTATCAGAATTAGGGAATAATATTAGTAGACTTAAGCATATTCAAATTTTTGCCTTATACATAAAGACAATGTTCCGAAACACATACAAGCCGAGTTCACACGAAACTTGTTCTCGTTTTGATTTCTTCGCTGTATGCTTGATATCTTTCGTCAGACTCTCCCGGTTTTCCATCTATTTCTTCTCTTGTACTCTCTGTCGGCTTGGAATAGAAATATCACAACATATGTATGTCTTAGTCGAAATTTGTAAAATTTAATATCTGTTTGCATTCTACACATATTGATTTTTGACAACATTATGCCACAAAACATAATACTATCCTCCTCAAATATTAACATACGACTGTCCCCAAACATTCTATGTGATAGTTTACGGAACATTACATGTTTGCACTTAATATATTGTGTTTTTTTAAAACTTCTGCCCGAAACACACTTTATGTCAATATATTCGGTAACATATGAAAAACATATTTTTCTAACAGTGTATGTACAATGAGTTAATTGTGTTTTTGCGTTCATGCTTTTTACTACACTACACCATATGTGGCGCACGTTATTATTAGTAGTGAGTATATTTTTTTCTAGCATCACTGTTACTACAAGAACATATAAATGGCGCCTTGACGGAATTTAACACGTTTGAATTGAACCATATCTAAAAAACTTTTGTGAAGAAATTGCCTCAAAAAATTACGAGTTGCTTGAACCACTTACCTTAATTTCTTCCTGCGATGAATTTACGCTCACAGTGACTTTTTACTTGTTCCAAATCAAAAAAAAAATCCTTTGCTGCCAATCGCGTTTTACCTCCAAATGAAGATGCAATTCACAGTTGTAAACAGCTATTTCTGGAAGACCTTGAGAAAACTATTCTAGAATGAAGCGGATAGGGTTGCTTAGAAAAGCGATTGGATACAGTGTGAAAGTTCCAGGCAGATTATATTACAAAAATTAAAAATATTTTTTTGTAAAAGACTAACTATTTCTTATCATATTTGATCAGACCTATCAAGAAGTTTTCCGAACTTCCCTCCTAGCGATAAAGTTATAACGAGTCCGATAAGCAGATATTAAAATAATGACCACAAGTAGACGCCTCTATCGCTTTTAACCCTTGATGGCTTGCCAAGTGGCAACAAGAAAACAAGCTCTTAAAGGAAATTAAGATAGCACACACTCATCAAACATTTTAGTCGTTTTGTGGTTTGGCTTCTTGCGCTTACTACTTTATTCAACCGTGTAGTCTGAATAACGCCTTCATATATTTTTTTGTGAAAATTTCGAATCGTTAATTATTTTTCTACAACTTACACTGTGCTAACAAAATGAAATAAAACTTAAAATCTAATTTTGTTGGTGGCTTTAAAGAAAATTATAAATTCTAAATATGAACAAGTTGAACCGAGGGCTTTGAAGCTTCATATGTTTCATCGATGGGTATTTGTGAATGCTTTACAGATTCTTTTTACATTGGCCGTGCATTGAGCTAAAATCTAATAACAACATTTGTAGTTTATCTGGCCCAAGACAGTTAATCCTGGATAATCTATTATCGATCAAACAACGCATTATGAACCGTTCTTTAAATATTAACAACTTTCGACGAGTCATTCTCTCATTGTTTTGATTTCAGCCTAAAATTCTATGCATGACTAGCTTAACAACAAGATGGAAAAGTATGTTTTTTCAAAGTTGTATTGGGAATAGCCCTTTGACTGCACGATGAGTTGGATGGATGAGCCGTTTCACCCCCCCAGGCCGTACTGGGAAAAATCCGGGAATGATTTCCTCCTACAAACGAAAATTAGAAAAAATTAATATTTAGGATTCGCTATTGCAATATATTTATGTATTTTTGTGATATGTAGCGCATTAGTCGATTTCAGGGCTCCCAAGAATAAAGTCCGATCACTGGCGGGTTCTAATAAAACTATCAAGCGGCTGAACATTAAATAAAGAATATCTGCCATAGCTTCACGCTAATCTATGAACCGAGTAGTGAAATCGCACTCATAATTTAATGATAAGTTTTCAAATTGTTTGATGCTTAGTTAAAATTTATGTGAATGATCTTGCCACAAAAATTGCTGGTAGCCATGGACTTGGAATTGTTTATTTTTGCTAGCACTCGTTTAATGCTCCCATAGCTCCACGCCCCGCTTTTTCTCTAAAATTAATGAATATAGGAGGCGGCCTCGGTTGCGCTTATAGGTTTGTCTGCAAAGCATTGTACTCGTCTTCTGCCTTTGCTCGCCTTCGGTGGTGTGGTGTTGATGTGGATGCGCTTTTAAATTGAATGAACAATACACAGAAACAGGGAAAGAGTTAAGCTAATTTTTTTTAATGAAATTATTCGTTCATTTAAAGTCTCTTGTTAAATAGGGTGCATTTTTGTGGAATGAAGCATAATTGTTTTTCTTTTTTATTTACAGCCTCGAAAATTTAAGGATATTTGCAAAAAGCATTTTGCAGCTGATGGTTCCGCCATCATGCGCCTCAAGCCAAAACCAAACAAAAAAAAACACGTCGGGTGTTAAACTGTAGTTCAATTTGAAGAAGATACGATTGACCTCAGTCGCATTGCCAAAAAACGAAATCGAAATGCATTACGTGATTTTCGTACAAGAAGAAACATTAGAACAACACATTATTGTCTCTTTTTGTTTCTACATCTGTCAGTAGTAAAAAGACTTCCGGGAAACCGGAAATTCATATTTAAATATCAAAAGACTAAAAAACGAAAACAAAAAAGACTAAGAGGAAACGTGAACAAATACTCATCGACAATAATTGTACCATAGAAGATGTTAAAAAATAGTGCTTGGAAGCATGCGAAATTATTGAAATAATCTAAAAAATATGAGAAATCATAAGTACTCCTACACTTTCACAGCGGGGGATTCTTAGCATCTGATTGGAACCTATCACCGAAACAAATGCACGACATATTGAAAAATGAACTTGGACTAAGGACATTGAAGTTACAAAAACACTGAATCCGCTTCGCAAACGACTATACGGAGATCTGAGTGGTCCTCGTATGTGTCTTGGACCACAGACTATGCTGCAACATAACGATAATCGAGTTATCGCAGCAATAGATAGCTCATCAACACCTAATGCCTGGATCTACGCTTACCAAGCATGGAGTCTCGATCACAGAAAAGATCGGTCGAAGGCATAGGACGCCAGGAGTAGCTCCGGTGAGTGCGCGACCGAACAAGGACGCGGCGATAGGAAAAGTGATAATTGTATCGGATAGTTCTCTCCTTATGTGCGTATAGAAGCTGCATCGATCGTGCTTTTGCCTGGCCTGGATACTGAGGCTTCTTGGTAAATTAACGATGTTCGTGGGTGTCGGCGGTAGCTCGCCACGGAACGAGATTTATGGCAAAGATTATTACCGTTGCGTAAGAAGAACGTAAATACGAACGTGTTAGTCGGATTGAGTGGTTAAAATCTGTGGGCGGTGTGGCATAAGCACATCAGTGTGTGAGGCCAGTGTAACATAGTCTATTGAAAGATAATTACTGTTGTAAGATCATGGAGAGTGATCTAAGCATTAGACTAAGAGTGAAAGTGATAAAAAGTCGAGAGACACACAGTTCGAGCTAAATACGCTGGCGTGGAACATATGGGAAGATCACCAATATGAACCGATTACAGTGGATCTCAAACACGTAAAATCCAAACAACTGAGTGGCGGCGAGATGTAAACATGTCGTGGAATAGAGAGCAATGATGACATTCATTACTAATGTCTCGAAGCCGAACCGTCCTTGTGGAAATGTCAACTGGGGTTCTTATCTAGTGCCACAGTTCATACGGCCATATCCCCGAGTGCAACGGTATCGGCAAAGGTGGATCCAAGGTCGAGTTATACATAATTGATTAATACACCTCTTATACGCACAGGCCGGCCACCTCGCTCTGACCTGATAAATTGATCCGAGACAACGCAAATAAATTCAGCTACACCGCTACGTATGTGTCAACTTCCCAATTTCACAGGCCTTCGTAGGAGCATGGGTGGTACCGGTTCTGGTTTTGCTTCTCTGGAAATGTAATGATGGGAGCTTTCGAATTTTTGTGTCTTCAAAGCCTGGGACACATCCGCCTCTCACGGCGACATCTCGTCTCTAGAGGACAACTGCCTATTGCCCATGGCATTATCTCCCACCCTATATAGATTGTGATGGATTCGGGAGCTACGATAATAAACGATCAGCGCTAGTGGCTTAGTTGGTGGCAATTCTCGCATCTCGGACTGCGCGCTAAGCAAATCTCCTAAGTCTATCGATAAGATCTTCTGGCATGACATAGTAGTTTTCAGTTCTCATTTGCCTAAAATGGTGCTGCGTGTAGATATATAGCCGGCTCCATACAGGGCTTGTTACTCTGCTCTCTGCTGCATGTTCTCATAAGGCTGAGAACAATAGGTCACCCAAAAAAGTGCGTAGTGATCCTCAACAAACATCACTCCGTGAACTAGTAATACTCTCTCGGGTACCATATTGGGGCAAAATATAGATATAGCGAGCATCCTCGTCATATCACATCGATCGCATTACAATCTCACCTTCAATCGTCATATATATCATGGATAGACTCGTCGAGGGACCGACTTATTGAATAACTAGCGTCATACATAGCACGGAGTACGGTGCTTTATATAGCTAACTCGACACAGCCAAAACGGGCACTCCAATTACTCGAGTTCTTGTATACTCCATGATCATACATATAAGTATCTCACTAATTGCTACTTTGTCGCGCTGCTCTTAGTGCATCACCGCTCGACGAGGAAATATCGCGACAACTCATCTCGTGTCAGGCACATACATCAGCTATAGACAACAATACTGCGTGAGCATACCCATAACTCGGCGCTTGGGTTGGGTGTTGTGTGGCTTGGCAGTGGCGACGTCACAAAACGCATGCATAGATTCGGATTTGTTGCAACTTCGGCAGTTTTTTTTGTGATAGTCATGCCCAAGGGTAGACAGACTGGCGGGCATGGGAAAAGAAGGTCTCTACGTTGAGGAGTAGAGAGGAGGCGTTTAGTTTCCCTGAGTCGGGGGGTCAGGTAGTGCCGTCATTTTTATTTACGATCAAATAGGAGTTGATGGGCGGCGGGGGCGGTGGATTCTAATCTGCCCGAACTCGGGAAGGTGA
>PGFW01019476.1:0-13437 GCA_003123925.1 Haematobia irritans | reverse complement strand
GAGAAGCGTGCGAAGCAACTCAATGTCGGAATTGTGTAAATGTTAACATGGTTATCTTAATCTTATATGAGATAATTTCATTCTTCCATCCTTTTAGCTGACATAAATGAAGTTTATCGCATATCGAAGAATCGGACAGGTAATTCATTGAGTTAACCGAACAGATTGTGTGGATACTTTTATATAAGAGAATTAATCAAAATAAGTAATCCTTTTGTTACAACGTTATTTCTCTGCATATATAGTTGGTGAAGAGGAGTAGCGTATTTTTCAATATCGATGTTTTTGGCAAAAAAATGGAATTTCTTATTAAACGAAATATTTATTTATGTATGTGGGAAGTAATCATCTGAAGTGTGGCTAAGATGGCAATAGTTTTAGGGTGAATATTAATGATTACCGCCACTCACTTGGGGACATCTTTGGCCATAGACCTTCTGCAACGCCCAACTCAGGAAACAATATATTTTGTCACGTTATGGAATAATTTGAGACATCAATTTCTTCATCCTATAGGATTCAAAATATTAGAAACCTAAAATGAGATCTCGAAGAAATTGAATATTAGCACATGGCAATTATGATGAGAATATGATAAAAGAGACCTATGACTCTTTCGTTTGCACTCCCGTGGATTGTGCGACCTTTAACAACCTACTTTTAGTTAGTAACAATGAAAAAGTAGTTGCCAAAAATGTTTGGAGCAGAAATATGATTTTGAAGTCATTGATGGGTACACTGTTATAAAAATATGTTTTTCATATGCTCCGATATAAACAAAATGTATTGTTTCGGGCACAATTTTTAAACACAATATATTTAAGTGCAAACATGTAATGTTCCTAAACTAACTCTAAATGTTTGGGACACATATGTTAGTATGTTAGAATATATTATGTTTGGGACATGAATGTGACATAAAAATAATATGTGTGAATGTAAATATATATACATTTACAAATTTCGAGTAAACATATATATGTTGTGATATTTTATTCAGAGAGTGACAGAGAGAGAGTGTAGAGAAAGAAATAGAGATGGAAATCGAAAGATATCAACATAACACAGAATCAAAAGAGAGCAACTTCTGTGAAACCGCTTGTATGTTGTTTCGGAAAACTGTTTTATGATAAGGCCAAAAATTTGATATGCTTAAGTCTAAATATTATTTAATTTGAATATTAGAGTATTCGGAGTAAAGAGAATAGACATTAAAAAAAACAGCATGTGTTTTCGTCTTGAGAGCAGCATTTTTTGTATGTGTGGACATGTGCTTTTGTTTATCATTTTGGCATTATGGGCACAATTTTTTTCTCGGTTTGTTAAAAGAAATCGGAACGTACGAGGAGTAAGTCAAAATATTCAGACAAAGGAAATTAAAAAGAATCGGTGGAAAATATACAAAAATTACAAAGGGATCTTCATAAAAATAACGAAAGGGCACTATACTCTTTCTAGAGTTGGGACAGTAAAATGAAAAAAGGAGGAAACAGTGAAAAATTAAACAGTAAAATGTATAAAAACAAAGTTTAGTTCCCCTTTAATTAATAAGTAGCCCAAGAGGACTTGACGGACACCTTCAAATAAAAAAGCGGGCATTAAGTTCGTGTTTTGCAGCTACAACAATTGAAAAAGTTTATTTTCTTTAAAATGAATTATTAAAGAAAAGTAAAAGGCAAAACAGGGTCATTTTAGAGCAATAATGCCAACTTAATACCGGCCTTAAAGGTAAAAATGAAATTAAGTACAAAACACGATAAGTTTTAAATGCATTTAAAATGGTGTTAAATGCTAGTAAAAACTGCACACGCCTAAATAAATTTATGTGTATATTATAAAATTATTTTATGTATGTTTTAACTCGCCGACTCCACGTTCTTCTTTTGTTAGAGTTTTTAAATTCCTTCCAAAATTTCAAACTTTTATACCAAAAACAGTTTTTTATTACTGTTTGGATTAAAATGAAAGACAACGACAAGTTATTTTGATGCTTCCACTTTAATGGTCGAAAACGTTCTTCTTGTACAAAGTAGACTTAACAACTAAAAGAGTACAAAAAAGCAATATTTCTTTGCTATGTTGAGAGATATAAAGTAATCGAATTCAAAGTAATCGTATTCATGTAATGTACTAAGGTGTGGTTACACTTAAAACTAGAATTTCAAAAATTATAAAAAACACGGGAATTCAAAGTGACTCAACATCCTGCCCCCATTGAAAGGACACTTTCAATAATCTTCTCCGATGGGTAATGGTGCTACTCTTTGGACTGATCGCCGAAATATGCCTTTAATAGTTCTCAGGTCCACCACCCTTACTTTGCCATCGCGCCCTGGTATTGCTTTTGTTACCCGAGCCAGCAACCAATGTTGAGGTGGAGTGTTGTCCTCGCGTGCACAATAACAAGAGTACCTTCTTTGATATTGGGGTAAGTCTTGTACCATTTCGATTTTTGCTGTAAATCAAGTATATAATCGCGAGACCATTGTTTCCAGAATTGCTGCTTCAAAAAGTGATCAATTGGTAACGTTCCAAAACAGTTTGATGTTGGTATATTGCGCTAACATGTGTATCTGGCACCGATAACAAGCGAATGAACCAATAACATGTGGTGTGCCGGAGTAAGAGCTTCACACCATCAGTTTGGATCGTCGGAACCGGCGGCCAATAGGTCTCGAATTCCAAATTCGCCGGGTCAACTTTCGACTAAAAACAGTTTTGTAGCTCTTCAAACGTTATGGTCTGGCCTGACGATATGTTTTTTAACGAGAAGGGATTTATGTCGATTGCTTCACGGCAGCCTCCCAGAGGCCACGACAGTGTGGAAGATCGTTGTGGAAGGGTGAACGAAATTTTTGGAAATTCCAGTACATAGCCGCGCTGTATTTCTGGTAGCTGCTGTGCAGTTACTGTTTGAGCCTGAAATCTAATCGTTTTCTTAAAAGTCTGTCAGTTTTTGAATTATGCCTCCACGACAAAATTGGTTGCATGTGATCGCAGTAACGAGCCGAATAGGGTATTCACCCACGTCTGCAAATGAACCGCCTTTTAGTGCCAACAGAAATGTAATCAGTAAAGATAAATCCGACAGCCGAACTTCAAATATGAAGCTACGCCTTGGAGGCCCAAAAACAAACGAAGATAGCCACGTAAGTTCTTTTGATAAGAGCGCTTTTCCCCTAGATACGAAAAGTGGATGTAAAATGGGCCAGCAAAAATCTACGTCAGAGATACTAAAAAGGTGCCGATTGGAGTCGATTTAGGACGGCTCAGCTGGCAGATCACGCCATTATTTAGTTGTCTGCAAGCTTCGGCTTGTATTTAAAGCGAGTGGATTGCCAATTTCCGAACAACCTTTTCGTACTAAATCTCCGTGGCATTGACAACTCTCACACGTTTTGTCGAAAGTAATTCCATGAGGTTTTGCTCCCGTGCATGGTATGGTGTTTTCTATGTAAAATATTCCACGAAGAGTCTTTTGAGAAAACGATGATCTTAGGTAGCCGCGCTGGAAATTATTAGCGTTCGATAATAGAAGTAGTGGTGATTTGCTGAGCCGCCACCAACCCGAAGAATAGTCTCTCTATTTGTTTGCCGAAACTTCTAATCTCATGTATAAAAGGCGATAATTTTTGCTAGATGTGGTTTCAAACCAAAAGCTCAACTGCTTAATTCGCTCAATCCTTCCCCCATATGTAGTCTGCTGTATAATGTGATGGACGGACTGTTTACAAAATGCTATTTGAAGTCCTTCTGGCTCGTTACGATATTGAATTGTTTTTCTCACTCTAATCAATAAACGCGATGAACGTCAACGATGACGTGTAAGATATACGAAGATTACGACGACGAACGAGTTATAATGCTCTCGATGATGAGTTCCTGGTTTGTTGTTATATTACAGAGCAACTTTCATCATTTCTTTCGAAAGGTAACTCAGCTAAAATTTTTTGCAACCACTAGGCCAACTCTCTTTCAGGGTCGTGATATGAAATTTGTGGGCCAGTAAACCTATGGTGTTGAATTCCAAGTTCAATTTGCCAAGACAACCACGAGAAACGAACGTTCTGCTGGGTTTTCTTTGGCCATGCAGACATGTTTTCCAAGAGATGTTTATGAGTTCAGATTTATGTATCTCTGAATATCTATTTGGCCGACCGAACATACAGAATGACGATGAAGCTGTCTTTGAGAGCGCCCTCAATACGATTTTCGAATCTGACCAAAAGAATACCTGCGATTAAATTGTATGTTGTCAAATTTGTCTTCGAATATTTCTCCATGTTCTAACTAAGAAGCAATGCTGCGCACAGGCTTCAAGTCCTGGGAGTGATTGCTGGTACAACTGGAGCTACTTTCGGACTTTGGCAATTAGTAACGTCACTTTGAAAATCGTTTTCCACACGGATGCTCGAAATAATGATACAGCAACCCATTAATGCTAACAGCGATGCGTCAGCAAAGCCATGAATTCAAATTGGTATTGAAGCTGAAATGTTAGCACAAAACGTGGAATCTCAATTTCGTTTATGATGAGGAAGACCTTCTCGAATTCTGAGCCAACGATTGTTGCGATCGTTTCATCACACTAGGCTTATCCCAATCGACTTTCGTCTTCCAGATATTCTTGAATTAAGAAATTTCATCCACCACAAACGATTGGGCTCAATAAAACCAAGAATGTCCAAACTATGCTCGACAGCAGCAACTCAATAGTGGAATCGTATTTGTACTATGAGTGGTGGTGTGTTTAAGCTCAATTCGGAAAACAAACGATCAGGAATTTTGGATCTCCGGACATCCCCATGTGTTTTTGAAGTATAGATCTATTATTCAATTGGGTCATAAGTTTTATTTGTCCTCGTGATTTACGAAGTAGCATTACTATCACAATTTGAATTCCATTTTGATAATTCCAAGCCACAGTGTTTTCAAATATTCGCATGTATTTGTTTCTTTTTTAATAAAAGGTTCAGCGAAATAGTCCTCCGCTTCCAGGTCAAAATGTCCATCCACATTAGACATCCTTGTTTTTAAAACGTTGTGCGCCAATAGGAATATTTCTTCTGTTAAACTATCTCGGCAATGAGAAAACAAACGCTTCTTACTTGCGCAAGAAAAGTAGTCGGGCGCAGCCGATAGGTCATAGGTGACCGTATTCAATTGATATAACTCAAGTGGCTGGTTTGCTGTCCACTTCTCCAGCAAAATTAAATTGGAAACGTACGATCACTTTTCATCCACGGAGAAACTGCCTATTACATTTAATAATGTCCGCGTCAAGGACGCTATATTTATTTAATCGGAAACCCAAGAACCTCGTTACTTATCAACGTCGTTGTTTGAATGATAGGTCCCACCATTAAAACTTCGTTAAGTGAAATATTCGTTGATGTACGCGACGAGGCATCGAAAACGACTCTGAGCTTTGTTGTGGTGCTCTCAGGCCGAAGAACAGAATGATGGGGTATGACATAATGTGGTCTATCAATATTATCCCATGATACCTTTGTCATATATGACCAAGCCGGAGAGTAATTCATTCATTGAAATGCAACACCCCCTTACAAATTTTTAAGCGATTCGGTTCTTCTCAAAAATCTTTTTTTCCAGAAGTATGTAAATCGAGTTGGGCACTATTTCTAACGATGCTCCCAATTTACGTAACGGACTCTTGGAATTGGTAGAATCGAACTTTACTCTGTTAATTCATCGAAGACTGTTGTTTGAACATAATGAGCCTTTCCACAGCGCTCTCTTCTCTGTCATTGACGAGTCGTGTGGCTGACACTCTCAACCTCACAAAGAATCGTTTATAGAGAGGTATTTACGCTCATCGTATTTGTAATGGACGTTGCAACGTAATCACATTTCGAGTGGGACAGTGTGTATCGGATTGTACCAGCTTACAATCCCAATCCTAAACAGTAATTTGTTTAAGAACGTGGGGCCCCTCACAAGCACAGGAAATTTTCCTTACACATGAGTAAATCAAAAAAATTTACTGAGACCAATCAAAACCTCAATGATTTTAGGCACGAAAAATGGGGATCGGCAAATTCGACACCTTCTGGTATACACCATTGCGAAATGTTTTATTCTCGATTTGATTGGACTGTGGAACGAATGATTTGTGATAACCAGGAAAGCGAGAAGGTGAATTCATAGCTTTGATGAATCAGAGACTTTTACATTTGCAGTAACAGAGTGCTTAATTTTGTTTCTGAATTTCTGAAACACCCTCCCAAATTTCTTGCATAGTTTGTTTAGTTTTAGGCAAACTGAGAGCACGATCGGCTTGATTTCTTGAGTGATCAAAATTTATTCGGAACAAAGATCGAGTTAAGAGCACGTAACTGGCTGAAACGATTCCTAAACCATCTTTCATCAAAACAACAGCAGTCGGCAAAATGCTTTGGCGAAAACTACGATTTACTAATGCTACTTTTCTCGTAATGTGTGTCGATGGAACTTGGCTTGATGTGCAAGGAGTTGGCTGTGGGGTCGATTTGTTTGTCGATGAAGTTAGAAGAAGATTGGAGTGAACGGAAGGCCACGTTTTGACGATAAATCGATGACTTGCATGGAATGCGAAGAAACATTTTGGTCCTGTGTTGTTAGACGAGAAAGGATTATGTAGCGAAGAATGATGAGAAACACGACATTCACGGCATTTTGTTTTCGATGTGCATTTGGCAACTCTGTGTCCTTTTCGTAAGCAATTAATGCATAGAGAAGCTGATTTAACAAAATCAAATCTACGAGCCACTGGTAGTGCTAAATATGTAGAGCAGCTACTAATTCCATGATCTTTGCTTTGACAATACTCACACAAAGCGTTTGAGGTCATAAGGGAAGTCCCTGGACGCCTATCTTTATATCGAGGTTGCTTGTCACGGTCATGAATTTGAGGGACTGTGGAGCATGACGTTTCTAAAAACTGACAACGTCTACTCAAAATGTTATAGCAATCATCCCACGAAGGCAGTGATTTTAAATCTCGTTTTTCGTTGTAAGCGTTCTTCGATTCTTGGTCTATCTTCGATAAAACTATGTGGATCAACATACGGTTGACCACATCTACTTCCGAGCCTATTGATAACAAAGATGAACGAATAGCGGAAACATTGTCCAGTATGAACCGCAGACCTGGTGCATTTGGTCTTGTTATCGCATTAATTGAAAATAATGAATTTATCGTATCGATAAAAATCAATGACTTGTTTCCATATCTCTCATTTAAGCGATCAACTGCCTTTTGATAATTTTCCTCACTAACAGGAAACGCATCTACTACGGCTAGTGCTTGTCCTGACAAACAATTTAACAAATAATTGAATTTGTCAATGGTAGGAATGCTTGCCTCTTCGTGAACCAATGTTTTATATGTACTCATGAATCGAGCAAATTCCGAATATTTCCCATCAAATTTGGGTAATTTCAATTGTGGTAATCGAGAATGATGTGATAAACTTTGAGCACTTGTGTTTAAAATACTTTGCTCAATGGTGCTTGCACGACGATGAGTATTCAACCGCCTTAGTATGACAGCTTTTGCAGAAACAAAAGTGTCTTCGATATCTCTTCTCATTATAGTCTTAGTCTTAGGAGCCACCATGCAATGATTAGCATGCCCGCTTGCATAAAAAAGGTACTGGGTCCAATTCCAATTTCGCCCAAACACCAAGTTTTTCAGCGGTGGTTTATCCCCACTCAGTGACATTTCTGAGTGTTACAAAGCCTCTCAAAGTTGTTTTACCTTAATGGGAAACGCCGTTTGCATTCGGCTACAAAAAAATGAAGGTCACTTGTCGTTGTTGCTAAGAGTAGAGTTCACCATTGTGGTATCACAAATGACAGGATAGTCTAATGGTGTTTTTTTTGTTTCTTGTAAAAAATGCGTCCATTTTTGCATTTTGCCCGAAAAATGTACTTTATAGGATCTTTTCTAAAAAAAACACAGGCAAAAGTGCAAGAAGACTTCGAATTCTGTTGTGGAAATAGTGCCACGTACAGAGGCAAATTGCGGCCATTTTAAGCACCGCCGACAAGAGAGCAGTGCTGCCAGTGCGCTGCCCGTCCCCGTCGCCCACCGTTTCGCGCCTTTGAATTCTTTTCTGCCCGTTGATAAGTAGCTGTTTTATAATGCTAAAAGGCAACATATAAAATATTTACTCGAATTACAGTAAGACAAATGGAGGGCAACGAAGCACTTTTTCAGAAAAGAAAACGCATAAGTCAAGTCTGCGAAGGGAACAGTTGATACCACCACACCTTAAACCAATCTTGTCTTATATTTAACAAAAGGAAACAGGAAGTTCGGACCTGGTTCATTTGTTTGACGAACAATACAAATCAACACTGTCTGTAAGCTGTTGCGCGAACTAATAAACAATAAACTCATACTTCCAAATAATGAAACATACAATTCATCGAAAGCGGCGAAACAAACGATGAAATTTAAAAGAAGATCACCGAACAAATAAGCTGGGAGCTACCGGAGTTGCAATAAAATTAAGCTGGCTGATTTGTAAAATTAAGTTGTGTCGTTAATATAAATTTATGGTTACGTGTTTGAATGTTTATACAAATGTAATCAAAAAAAACACTTGAATTTCTCTGTAAGTTGATTTTTCTTCAGAATTTGATCGCCCTTGAAAGATTGTTATTTAATTTAAAAATCTTTGTTTAAACTTACGACGAATCCCTTGAAAGAAAGCCACAAATAGTGCGTAGGAAACGTCGTGAGAATATGAAATAAAAAGGAGCTTCTGATTGCAAAAAACTAAGTTAGGCGCCTAAATAGCTAAAATCTAAATAACTAATAAAAATCCAAATTCAAAAAACTGACAAAAGGAGAACAACAAACAAACCACACCATTTGTTATAGTTTAACTACATTTTAAGTTATTCTTATTTGTGTATTATTTCGAGATTGGGAGTATCCGAACAGTATTCTCTTCCCCGAGCCAGCCATTATTTTATTTAATCTAATTTATACCAAGCCCACCTAACGTAGTTGAAGTGTTACTTACAACATGAGTCCTTATGCTTTGAAACTGTTACATTCGAAGACGAAATGCAATGATTCCGTGTATAACAGAAGAACTTTTGGGCCAAATTAATTGGATGTGTCATGACTCGGCACCGTCGTTGCTCAGGAAATATCTCAAAAAGTACAACCTGCAACTCATGGTCGCGTCCAGCTAAGGCATGACCGCTGTGTGTCGTACGGGTAAATAACAAAAGACTCATTTCTTCTATTCTTACCGTAGCAACTTTTCAGACCAACATCTTTGAATCTACATTTTGCTCCTTTTGACTTATTTTCCTTCTACACTCTGTGTGGCTATCAGTGTTAATGGCCTCGTCACATCCATCCATCGTCATATCCATAGGTCCATCCAAGTCGCAGTAGAGGAACGGACATTGCACAGGAAACTTTCTTGACATCCTTGGTGTCACAGCATGAACTCATGAGGTTTTAAGGTTAGGCTTCCGAGAACAAAAAGTCACGTTATGAACGAATGGCATCTTATCGAACAACTATACGGAGACTTACGAAAACAAATATTATGACTGTTACGCGGTTCTATACACCATCCACCCCGGCGACGCGTTGCGTCCCCTTAGGTAGTCCCGCGCGGGGCATGCTCGCGGTAGCGCGCCCAGATGAAGACCACACAAGCTGCCACATACTTATGCATCGAGAGTGCATTGTCCACCCGCACCTCGCACACAGCTCAATACAGTCTCGTTCGGCTGCCTCCGCTGAGCGGACTTACATCCAGCTCAAACCGCCTCATACCCAGCCTACTCTATCCAGCCACATTCGTTAACATGGTTCCGCCGTCACGCCATATCTTCAGACACGCCACCACGCATTATCATCGCCCTGGGCAATGGCTCCAAAGAGTTCTGTTGTGAGTTTAGAGTTGCGCCCGCCATCCGGGGATCACTATAGAGCGCCGATGCCTCACCGCGATTTGGGGTTCTTAGGCGGCTATTGAAACCGTAGTTATTTCTCATCCAATTTGCCTGAAATTGAAATCTAGAGTATTTTCGGAATACTACACAGACAGTGTTGCCCGAAACAGACCACCGGTGAGCATCGCGTCCATACGGGTTTAGTATACCCCCAGTAAGACGGATCTCCGCGTATTTAGCCCTGGGTTTCTAAAACCGAGTTGAAGTTTTTTATCCGATTATGTCTGAAATGAAATATCTCTGTATTGTTTTAGGTCACCAAGGCTAGAGGCTTCCATAAAGGCGATTAAGCGCTTCACTTCTTGAGGCTATTAGAGGACGCGACCTGGTTCATTGAAAATTGCCTCTTGAACTCAATGGTAACACTTTCAGATCTATACTCCTCGCCATGAAATCTCAAGATTTAAGATATCAATATCACGACGGTTATTTATATAATCTTTCTTGCACACTATCAACGAAGATATTGAATGATTCCTCTATAACTCCAAAACCAAAAATGTCTTTACTGTCAAAATCATGAATCTTGATCTGTCCGTCAAAACCCTCTGAAATTCTCAAAGGAACCACAAATATTTGTATTTTCATGGTGGTGGGTATTTAGGATTAGGCCCGCCGAACTTACCTCTGTTATATACTTGTTTTTGATTCACAGTTCCATGTCTTTTCGTAGTCAAAGAATTGGCTTAAAGCCTTCCAGAAATTTCATTGGAATGCTCCACTGGACGTGTATAAAGTTGAAAATTGGTTCCGGTATTCTCGAATCCTCACCATACGAGTGTACCTTTTAAATTTCGTATTTGGCAACCCTAGTATTGCTTGACATTGTCTGGACGGTTATATTATTCGAACGTTTGGCTACTCGTGTTTGTTTAAAGCGCATTATTAACATCTTAAAAGATTCATGCTCTACAAACTTTACGAAGTGGGATTAACGTCAACAACAGTGCATACTCCGATTAACTTTATTTAACTTTTTGGCTATCTTGCAGCCTCGTCTCCAAGGGGGGTCGTATCGTCGTAAATATCAACCCGAGTTCGACCACATTTCACTGAAGGGTAAGTCCCAATACTCCGGAAAACCATCTGATACTGTGAGCAGCTATATCACAAGACCGTTATGGTGACCCTATCTTCTGAATACCAGCCAACCTCATACATTACATTGGGATCAGCATTCACTCTAATATTGCATGGATACCCACATATTTGTTGATGGCGTTCACAATGTATGTTTTGGAGATTACCTGCTATCCAGAGTTGGCCAAACAGTGTCTGGTGTCAATTTTGGTTCAAACGCACCTTCTTTACAATCCTGAAATATAGTTAATAGCGTTCGGCAGCCATTGGTATGTAGTTCAACACTATTAGAAGTATTTTAACTGCACTTACTACCAAACCAATACTGTTCTGTGCTATGTGTGCACCCTCAAAAAAAAATTCGCTTCTGTAACATACTACTCCCTCAAACATCACTTTTGCTGCAAGCATTATACATTTCTTGGGTTATTTGCCCAAACTCACTTTATATGCCTTTGATTACTCCTTACCAACTATATAAATATGTTGGAAAGCATATTGTCTTTAACAATAATAATAATGTTTGAGGGTAGTCTAAGTTTTCAAACATATTTGTATATTTTCCATCCACAATTCAATAACGATTGTCTATCCAAAAAACATATAGTTTCATTATGCTGACACAATAAGATTATGTGTTGGAAACATTTTTAACCCAAAAATATTATGTATATTTAAGAATGAACTTAATCTACCAAAGAAAGATGTAAGCTCAATTTCCTTTTTTCGCCTTAATTTATATTCCATTTCACCATTTTTACATCACTACAAACAATTTAGAAGAAATTTATTATATTTCTTATTATATCTTTTTAATCTTTTAACCGTCTTTGCTGGACGGGATCGAACAAGCGGACCACACAGTTTGTAACGCCAGCACACTAACACTGCCCTACGTACGCTGTTATGTCCCATCAAACGAGATAATCTATCGTTTAAAGCTTATATTTATATAGCCATAGCTTGCGGCGCCTCACGAGCCGATGCAAACATAACATTTGTTAAAACATACATTTTTGGCAGCGTGGAGCACGTCGGCTGGTTTCGTCCGCTGCTCCGCTGACATACAGGGAACCTGGTTCGATCCCTGCCTTCGACCAACACCATTTTTTTTAAATATATTTTTTACCATATTATTCCATAGGATACCATTCGGAATGTTACCAGGAAGACCGACGTGTGTGTCACGCATTAACATAAATATTACATTAATTTTTACTACGAAATCGTTAAAGTGTGTTTTATAAAAGACCTTAATAGTTAAGTAAAGAAAAGTGCTTGATATTAAACGAAAATGACCCTGAGTCAAAATCAAATATATTACTTTTATTTATTGCAACATAAAAATTGTGTGTACAAATACAAGGTTTTGTCCATTCACAAGTTTTAACAATGTTCGTATGAAATCCAAAAAACATCTTACAACAGAAGCAACGTTGAAGTTCGAGTTTAGTCACTGATACCCTATATTAATTAAATACTTTTTCCCATCGGAATCTCCAAGGTTAACGATAACCACTTCAAAAGCACATTCATTTTACTATTTAAATGTCTAACAGCTATAACTTTAAAACAGCCACACAACATATATTTTGGTGTGAATCAATTGTATGCTAGCATGTTCCCACCATTTAATTTTAGAAATACAAATAAAAAATGAATTTTTATTAACGAATAATTTGTACTTAATTTAATTCTTAAGGACCCGCGTCTATAATTTGGCATTATCACGTTAAAATGCGCCATGTTTCTTCTTTAAGAAAAATAAAACCTTATTCAGTTGTTGCTTTGGATCTTTCCCCACCCATTTATAATACAAGTTTACCGGAACAAATGTATTCTGGTTTTTGCCGCTAAAATGCAGAATCAATGTATAGCGGCAAAACTCGCAACTCAATGCCCACTTTTGTTTTCGAAAAAATCCTCGAAACTCCTCTGTGGAACTACTCGATTATAATAAGACGGAACTAGATCTTCCCCCTTTTTTTATAGATCTTCAAATGAGCGCATACTTTTCAATGAAGTCGTCGTTTGTCCGTTACTAATTAAGTGATCTATGACTTATAAAATGGGTATCATAATATGAAAGAACAAAATTCTGGACTATACGTCAACTTTGACTCTGTTTTGACGAAAACAAAAAAAAGCTTGTCCGGCACCGTAAATGGCGAAAATGATAGAACAAAACCCATGCTCTTATGTTTTCAAATATATTTTATCTTGGTCCAATGAATTTTTTCTCGTCCGAATACGTCATTTTTAATAATTTTTACTTAAGATATACAATTTTTATGGCGAAGTCTTATATCACAACTATATATTTTTTACTCCACTAATATGGTAAATTCTATACCTGGTTTTATATTCACA
>PGFW01019471.1:54112-76237 GCA_003123925.1 Haematobia irritans | reverse complement strand
TTTAAATTACAAATAACTCTGATTATGCCACTTTTATACCCACTACCATAGAATAGATGCATTCCAAATCGGGAATATGATACGCGTCCGGGACCACGGTTGCCTCATTGGGAATTCTATACAAATTATTAGATTTTTTTACTGTTTGGTAGAATTCTTTAGTATTTTGGTTAAGAAGTAATGCTAGATGTACCTCTCTGTACTAAAACAATTTGAGAATAAAATTTCTTATTACGTCATTACTAAATTTTCTATAACAGATTAAAATTTTGACAAAAATTTTTTGTGATGAAGATAAGATCTATTGACACAAATTGTTTCTATTGAGGATTAAAAGATTTTTGGACTAATTTTTTATACCGAGATATAATTTGACCGAAAATTTTTTATAGACGATAAAATTTTGACAAATTTCTATAGATATTTAAATTGTGATAAAAATTTGAACAAATTTTTTAATAGAAATTAAAATGTTGACGGAAATTTTCTTCACAAGAAAATATTTTGACAAAATTTTTTTCAGGCAAACAACAATTCTTGACAAAATTTCTCTCTATTAGAATGACTAAATTTTGCACCAAATTTCCATAAATAGAGATCAAATTTGACCAAATCTTTCTATAGAGATAAAATTGTTGACAAATTTCTTACACGAGATAACATTTTTGACAAAATCTTCTCAATAGACGTAAAGTTTTGCCAAAAAATTTTTGCATAGAGATACAATTTGAAAAATAAATTAATTAACTAAATTGACAAGGATTAATCTATAGACAAAAATTTTTGAAATATTACAAATTTGATCAAATTTTCAATAGAAATACAAATTTTGACGAAAATTGTTCTTCACAAATAAATTTTGACAAGATTTTTCTTCACAAGATAAAATTTTGACAAAATTTTCCTACAGAAATTAGAATTCTGAACAAACATTTTCTATAGATTGATAAAAATTTGACAAAAATTCTCCCATGGAGATAAAACTGTTTTCTATAGCAGATAACATTTTTGACAAAGCTGTTCTATTAGAGGTAAAATTTTGCCAAATTCTTGTATAGAGAAAAAATTTTGAAAATAATTTCTATAGAAGATAAAATTTTGACAATAAATATTTCATACTCGAGATCAAAAATTTGACCAAATTTCTATAGAAATAAAATTTTGGCAAAAATTTCTTCACAAATAAAAATTTTGACAAATTTTTTCGTCACAAAAAAAAAATTTTGATAAAATTTTCCTAAAGAAACCATTTAAATTTTTGACAAACATTTCTATAGTAGATAAAAAATTGAAAAAAACCTTCTATAGAGTAAAATTTTGACAAAATTTTCCATAGAGATAAAATTTAGTTGACAAAAATCTTCGTATAGAGGTAAAATTCTTGCCATAATCTTTTGCTATAGAGAGATAAAATTATGAAAATAATTTATCATAAAGATAAAAATGGTTTTGACAAAATTTTCTGTAGAGAATAAAATTTTACATACAAATGTTGACCAAATTTCTAAGTAGAATAAAATTTTGACGAAAAATTTGCTTCTACAAAAAAATTTTGGATAAATGTTGTTCGTCACATTAATTTAGAATCTATGAATTTTTGGAATTCCTAAAACAAAATGACATTCCTATAGAAATTAAAATTTTGACAAAAATTTCCTATAGAATATTAAATTTGACAAAACTTTCTATTAGAGATAAAATATTGTTGACAAAATTTGTGCTATAGAGAGGAATTTACAGATCTTGTCTAAAAAATTGACAAAATTGTAAGAATTTTTTCGGACACAAAAATTTACAGAAGGTCTTATCGAAATTAAATTTTGACAAAATTTGCTAAACGAAGAAAATTTGTGACAAAGAATTCCATAGAGATACAAATTTTGACAAAATTTCAATTAGAGATAAATATTTTGACAAATTTTCTATAAGAGATAACATTTTGACAATTCATTTTTCTATAGAGATAAAATGTTTGACAAGACTTTTATAAGAAATAAAATTTTGAACAAAATACTTTAATAGGAAATAAAAATTTTCTAATAGAGATAAACATTTTGACAAATTTCTTCACTATAGAGAATTTTGTCGTCACAAATAAAATTTTGGACAAATTTCCTATAGATATTAAATTTACAAAATTTATCTAACGAAAGGAAAATTGTTGGACAAAACTTTCTATTAGAGATAAAATATTTTGACAAAATTTTCTATAGAGATAACATTTGACGATGATTTCTATAGAGATAAAATTTTGACAGAAATTTTCTATAGAGATAATAATGTTTGACAGCAATTTTATATAGGGAGTAAAATTTTGACAAAAATTTTCTATAGGAATAATATGTTTGAACAAAAAATTTTAGTAGATATAAAAATTTTTGACAAAATACTTAATTAATGAAATAAAAATTTGACAAATTTTCTATAGAGATAAAAATTTTGACAAAAATTTCTCTGAAGATAAACATTTTGACAGAAGTTTCTTATTAGAGATAAATTTTAACAAATCTCTTCTATAGAAATAACAATATTTTGACAAAAATTTTTCAATTAGGAATACAATTTTGACAAATATTTAAATAGAAATAAAATTGTAAAACCACAATTTTCTATAGAAAAAAAAACTTTTGGTTAAATATTTTCTTCAGAAATCAATTTTGTTTTTCAAATTTTATTTCTATAGAAATGTGGTCTTAAAACTGTTAATTTTCTAGAGAGAATTTTTGAGAGTTGTGGAAGATTTTTTCGAAATAAATTTCGGCAGTCAAATTGACAGATCTGTCTCATCTCTTTCTAGGGAATTCGTTTCTGAGTCTACGAATTCGATCCAAAAAAATATTTTTACTTTTAGCCAGTAAACATGCAACCTTGGAACCATCCGCCAACACAAATTCAAACCAAAGTTTTTTCTCTGGGTTGTATGCTAAAGATCGTTTAGTGGCTTTACTAAACAATTTCCCTCCATATGCGGTTGAAAGTGGACTGTGTTTTGCCACTAACGAGAGCAAAATGTTGCATGCCAAATAGCATGGGAGGGCGGCCGCCGCGTGTTGGAGGCTAAAACTGAAAAATAAACGGAATGAGAATAGAACATGTACTAAAAATGATATCGATCGGTTTTACACTACTAAACGATTTTGTTTGCCTATAGCATCCAAAGACCATTCAAGTTTTTCATTGGCTATTGGAAGATACTTTACCAACTTCTCCTACTTAACTTGCTGTATAGAAAGTGCAATGACTTGTAACAAAAATTGGGCAACAAACAAGAATGGCAAACGCGGATGTTCAGCAAATGAGATGTTGATAGTAGAAATGTTGTCTACTAATCTCGCCCACCTAGAAATGTATTTACATACGTAAAATGTGATAGGTATCTGCCAACAAGTAAGGGCCTTTATTACTAATGTGGGTTTAACTTATGTACTTAAGGAGCCAAAACTACGAATTTAGCGATATATGAAGAAGGGGGGTTTCTGCGAATGGAGTAGATCTATGGGACTTTAATCTTATGGGCAAAATGTTGTTGATAAAACAATATTTAGCTCTTCTTAGTATCAAGATTTTTATATACGTACTCAGAAGGATTTAACATACGATTACGATTACGATTGTGGTTGTGTAGCAGCAACTTATAAGATTAATTTCGCCTAAAATGAATTAAATCGGTGAACATTTTTCGTGCTATAAGTTTTTCAGCAAACTTTCGACGTGGGTTAAACTGATTGAATTTAATTTCAATTTTCGGCGATGGAGCTTTCGTCAAGGGCCAGTGTTTTCGACGGTATGGTGATTTCGGCAAGAGTCGCTAATTCATCCAAGACGATTTTTCGTGAAGGTATCCAAAATCAGTTTGTTTGTTTTCAGAAAACCACTTGACGCTGTGCGCCAACTGATCTTTCAGACGTCATGTGACTTTATCGTGAGATTGAGTCAACTTTAGGCAGTAGTGGGACCAGCATACATTGAATATTGCATTGAAGATTTTACAGTCAAAAAAAAAATTGTTCGAGTTGTCAATCCCTTTAAAAAAAGGCTCGTGTCGATTGGTCGAAAGAAATGCTCCAACAATACGATCTCGGTGATTCGAAACAGGTCTATGACATCGTGATAGATGATGACTCGTGTCCCTCTATGTCACCAACGCCAAGTTAGCTCTTATTTTAGTTGCATTATTATGGCTTTCAGAAAGTTTTATTGACTTTAATAATTGAACCAAAACACAAGTATATATACGGCCGTAAGTTCGCGCAGCGCCGAAGCTTATGTACCATCCACCAAGGATTGCATAGGATAACTCTACTGAAAGCCTATGACAAGGTAACTTAAAACTTCCTAAACCGTAATATGTACAACATAAGTCCAGTACATGGTATATCATTAAACTAAAATACGTATAATAATTAAGTTTTAAAAGTTTCTATAGAAAGTAAAATTTTGACAAAATTCAAATTTTGACAACATTTTCTATAGAAAGTAAAATTTTGGAAAATTCTTTCTATAGAAATAAAATTTGGAAAAATTTCCTATAGGAAATAAAATTTTGACAAATTTTTCTATAAAAATACAATTTTGACAAAATTTCTATAAAAATAAAATTTTGACAAAATTTTCTGTAGAAGTAAGCATTTTGAACAATGTTTTCTAAAAAAAAATAAATTGCGTAGATTATTTTTTGGCTCGAGTGGCAACCAGTGGATTATGCAACCCGATACTGGACAATTTTTGTGTGTATTGCGATACGGCTATATTTAACTATAAGACCGATATGGACCCAATTTTAGCCATGGTTATTAGCGGCATTATACTAACACCGGGCCACGTTTGCAAATTTTCAACCGGCAGTTGGATGAATTTGTGGCTCCTCCAAGAGGCTCGGAGATCGAAATCTGGGGAACGCGGTTGTTTATGGGGTGGGCTACATAAATTATGGATCGATATGCGAGCGAATTCTTGCGTGTTTGTTAGAGACCGCATTCTAACCCACCAATATTTCAAATTTCAACTGGATCCCGGATGGAATTTGTGTTCCTTCTAAGAAGCTCCGGAGGTCAAGAATCTGGGGATCGGCGTTAATTATGGAGGGGCTATATAATAATTATGGACGCGATATGGACCAATTCTTGCCCATGATTTGTTGGCGACCATATACTAACCCACGTACCAAATTTCAACCCGGATCGCGATGAATTTTGCTTCCTCTAAGAGGCTCCGGAGGTCAAATCATGGGGGATCTGGCATTATATTGGGCTATATATAATTATGCGGTCGACTGTGAGACCAATTTTTTGCATGGTTGTTAGATACCATGATACTAAACCAATGACCAAATTTCAGCCAGATCGGATGAAATTTGCTTCTCTTAGAGGCTCCGCAATCCAAATCGGGGGATAGGTTTATATGGGGGCTATATATAATTATGGACCGATGTGGACCAAATTTTGCATTTTTGCATGTTAGAGACCATATACTAACACCATGCACCAATTTCAGGCCGGATTCTGTGATGAAGACGTTGCTTCTCTTAGAGCAATCGGCAAGCCAAATTTGGGGGTCCGTTTATTATGGGGGCGTATAGTAAAAGTTGGACCGATTATGTCCAAGTTTTTTGCATGGTTGTTACAGACACTTACTAACACGCATGTTACCGAAATTTCAACAGCCGCTCGGCGATCGGCAGCAATCGCATAGCCAAAGTTTTGGTGGTCCCGTTTATATGGGGCCTATACGTAAAAGTGGACCGATATGGCCTATTTTGCAATACCAATCCGACCTACATCAATAACAACTTACTTGCTGTCAAGTTTCAAGTCGATAGCTTGTTGCGTTCGGAAGTTATAGCGTTGATTTCAACAGACGGGCGACGGACATGGCTTAGATGCGACTCAGAATTTCCAACACGACCAGAATTATATATACTTTATGGGGTCATAGACCAATAGTTCGATGTGTTACAAAACGAATTGACAAAGTTAATATACCCCCAATACTAATGGTGGGAGGGTATATAAAATAATTATGTCGTTATAATTTTTCTTGAATTGTGTTGAAAATATTTACTTAGTTTGTGATATCAGTGTGGATAACCAAAATGTTCTTTTCTCGGTGTGGTTCAGCTATGTTTTGAGTAGCAGCTATAAGAAATTACTTTAAACAAAAAGTTCATAAAAGTGCAAGAGGGTAGGTACAACCATGAAAAAAGTATGCTTTTTGCCAACAAAGTTTCAAAGTGGCAACACAGTTTCTGATGAGCGCGTCAATTTCTGCTCGTTTAGCCTGTTGAGTTTCTGTCAAACAAAAGGCAAAAATTAATGTTCGATAGTAAATTTTTTTTGTGTCCTTAATGCCTTAAGTATCTACCAATTTTTGGTAGCGATTTAATTTTTAAATTTATTTAACTTTAAATGTACCCTTACAAAGAATTTCGTCTGCAGCATATCAGCAATATTACCAATTGGGTCAGACCCAGATCATTCAAGTTGGAATTCGTTGAAATATTGTTTCTTTAGCTGAAATGAATAAGAATTTACATTTAATTTACGAAAAATAGGTATTAAGTATTAACTGAGAAATAAATACTATTATTATAAATCATAATACAGAAAAATCTAATGATGGGTGATGAAACAAAATTGAGCTTAAGTTAAAAAAGATTATTTTTGGTATTACACCCCAAAAAATATACTTTCCTTTGGAACAAAATTTTAGACAATGCGAAATTCCTCTTTGTTAATTAAATATTCTTTTAAGAACCCCAAATTTTATGGACGGGTGCGATGTAAGGCATTTGTCTGTTAATCCGTATTATTTGCTTTAAAGAAAATTCTTTAACGATTTGTCAACATTGGATCAGAGGTAATCGAGACAGAGTCGGTGCAATTGGCTCTTTTTTAAGGCCTGTAGCTACTATGGCCTCAAAACGATATCCATTGCTTAGCGAGCTATATAGTATGCTGTCGTTGTGTCGGTGTCCTTAATATGCTAGATCTATTTTTGTTATAAATCATTATTTTTCATATGAATACTCTAAGGTACACCAATGAGAACACAGACAGGGGCTTTACAAAATAACACGTGGGGGTCGGTGGGAGGTTGTGATGGGTGATGGCAAGCACAAAAGACGACAACAATCCCTATGCATATATTCACAATATCATAAATTATGATTTTTATATCGAAAGTGGAGGGAAATGAAGTGGGCAAAAAAAGCACACAAGAAAAAATAGCTAAGGTTGTCACGCTATCACGGGGCAGTCTATGATTGAAGTATAAAATATTTCTCTTTTTTCAATAATATGATCCGACAACTCGCATTTAGACCGCATGGGGGATTTTCACATGAAGTATGAATTTTGTTGTTGATAAGTTTTTCAGGGGTCCTTGTCACACAAGAGCAACAGCAATATCATTTTGAGATTTTTCAGATGAAGAGCCACCATTTGCATCAAGATGTTTTAAATATTTCGCTGGAGGATTTTCGTTAACATGATAGGCGAGCTTAATAATCGGCTTAATTGAATTGACAATGTGATTCGAATAATCCCAGAAATATCACAATGGAGCAAAGATTACGCGGAGGTTTTGAAAGTGAGATATGTTTTTTTTTTTTTTTTTCGAACAAAAGCAGCGGAGTAACTTTTAGTAAGAAGAGAAAGCCCATCCAAAACCTCGATTGGGATAGGGTTTCAGTTCTGGCGGTGAAATCAATAATTTTCGTCACAAACATTAAATCTCTTGACTAGGAAATCATTTCCCAGTTAAACAAAAATGTTTCGTAATTTTTGTATAAAAAATTATTTAATTTGTCTAAAATAATGTTATTAACTGCAGGTAAATTTTTATTTAAAAATTAAATATTTGCAAAACTCAAGAAAAAAAGTCCGCGTGTTTTCAAAAAACAGGTGATTTTTTATGGTTTTTCCGATAGATTATGTCTATATTGGGTTGTTTTGTTTATACTGCTACTAAAAATTTTATCATAATTTAGCCAAAATTTTATTTTGCACTTTCTGGAGTAAATCAATTATCAATTTTTGTATTAAAACAACTTTTGAGTTATTATTCATTTTAGGTATTTTTTGGCGACAGAATATTCCTTGCGAGATGAATTTATTCTCCAGCTATCAAATGCTGACTTTTTTTTATTTATTTATTTATTTTTTTTTTGCTTAAAATTTCTTCGTTTGCTGTGGAGTGTGGAAGAGAATCATGATTATTTGTACGAATTTTGACAAAACTCGAAAAGCCAAAGTACTCCTTGTTTTTTCTGAATTTTTTCCAAAATTTTTTATACCCATCCACCATAGGATGGGGGATATTATTAAACTTTGGTCATTCCGTTTGCTAACACATCGAATATTGCTCTAAGTACCCCATAATAGTATATATATTCTGGTTCGCTGTTGAAATTTCTGAGGCTCGATACTGAGCATGTCCGTCCGTCTCGTCGTGAAATCACGATAAACTTCCGAACGAAAAAGCTATCGACTTGGAAACTTGTGGCACCAAGTAGTATGTTAATTGGATGTAGCGTCAGATGCTATTGTAAATGCGGGCCATATCGGTTAACTTTTACGATATAGCCCCCATATAAAACGAATCCGCATCCGGCTGAAATTTGGTGCATGGTGTGTGTCCACATCGGTCCATAATTATAATATATAGGCCCCATAATAAACCGATCCCCCGATTGGCTTGCGGAGCCTCTAAGAGAAGCCAAATTTCAATCCGATTCGCGCTGAAATTTGCGTATGTGGTGCTTAGGTTATAATGGTCTCAAATTACCCATGCCAAAAAATTTGGTCGGAAATCGGTCCATAATTATATATAGCCCCCACATAAACCGATCCCCCGATTTGACCTCCCGGAGCCCCTTGAAGAGCCAAAATTCATTCCGATTCGGGATGAAATTTGTTTACGTGATGTTAGTATATGGTAGTCAACACCATGCAGGATTGGTTTTCAATATCAGTCTCCATAATTATATATAGCCCCATATTAAACCCGATCCCCAGAATGTTTGACCGCTCCGGTGCCTTTGTGAGACAGCAAAATTCAATGCGCGATTCTGGTTGAAATTTGGTACGGTGGTGGTAACGTATATAATATTTCAACAAGCCATTGACAAAAGTGGCCATAATCAGTCCCGATCCCTAGATTTTGGTTTCGGAGCCTCTTGAAGTAGCAAATTTCATTCCGAGTGAGTTGAAATTTGGTTACATTGTGCTAGTATAATAACATATGGCCGGTTAACAAACCGAATGCCTAATTAGGTTCATATCGGTCTATAGTTATATATAGCCCTCAGATAAATCGATCCCCACATCCACACAAAAATTTGGTCCATATCAAGTGCCATAATTCTATATAGGCCCCCATTATAAGCGACCCCCGTATTTCAATTCTGGCTCTCTACGTACCCGTGCCAAAAAGTCATATCGATTCTAATTATTTGTAGACTTAACTATACATAACTCTTTTCTTTGTCTAATATATACCACGTTATGGACTAACTACAATTAGAAAGGGGGGAAGGATTTGAGATGTTAACAAGTTTTACGAATACCACACCCAAAGTAATTCGATTGTGAATGACACGTGCTTTCGTAGAGTTTTCTGACGCAATCCATGGTGGAGGGTAATTAAGATTCGGCTTGGCCGAACTTTATGGCCGTAAATACTTGTTCCAATATTATTTTTAAATATTTTTCAAAAATTTTCTTCCAAAATGTAAAAACTGTAACGTCCCAAAACTTGTGTGCTAATGAACGCGAGTTAATATCGTTAAAATTCGCGAAAATAATCGGAATTGTCCATTTTGTGAGCTAAAAAATCGTCAAATGCCGATAAATCGACAGAATTGGCAGCCCTTGGCAGTACGGTTCTCTTACATAAGGCCAGATAGGTTAAAAATTAAATGTGTTTGACGCCTCATTTGTTCACATTTGAATAGACTCTTTTGTTGTTTACAAATAGATCAAAGCTTGTAAACTATATGCACTGTTCTCCGTAATAAAATCTGTCAGCGATTTAGAAATGACATCACCCTGAAGATGGTTGAGAATACTGAGGACAGTTCGGAAACTTCATTGCGCTAGCACAAAAAGCGCGTATACACAGAAAAAAATTAAATTTTTTAGGAAATTTCCATCTCTGGTTAATGAACACATGCTTAATCTTTGTCTCGATCTGGCAAACTACTTCATATAGAAACGTTGTTCAGAAAAAAGACGCATCCGGCAATTTTTTACAATGGAAAAATATTAGAAACAGCGTAAATATTTACATAGAAAAAAAGGTTATCGCGGACAAGACAAATTCATGAATGATATGGTGAAGTGTGTTAGCATGAAAGTGCCTCCTTCATGTGCAACTGTAAAAAATTGGGTTGGCTAATTTAAACGTGCCGCTACAAGCATTGAAGATGAACCACGTAGTGGACGTCCAAAAACAGCAACAACAACAGAAATTGTAGCCAAAGTGCATGATATGGTATTAAATGATCGACGAATAAAGTACGTGAAATTGCTAATATCATGGGCATCTCAAATGATCGAGTCCATTTAATTTTACATGAATAACTACAGATGAAAAAGCTTTCTGCAAGACAGGTGCCGCATTTGTTAACAGTCGATCAAAAACGCATAAAAATGAACATTTCTCAAGCTTGTTTGGATCGTTTTAAGCAAAATAAAATGGATTTTAAGCGTCGTTTCATAACTGTTGATGAGACATGGATCCACCACTATACTCCAGAGACAAAAGAACAATCCAAACAATGGACTGAAGCTGGAGGAAGTGCCCCAAAGAAGGCAAAACAATTCAATCGGGCTTGGTAAAGGTTTATGGCAACGGTTTTTTTGGATTTCAACGGTATTGTATTGATTGACTATCTGCAAAAGGGTAAAACAATAAATTCAGAGTACTATTGCAACCTTTTGGATCAATTAAATGTACAAATTCGAGAAAAACGTTCTGGCTTACAACACAAAAATATTTTTCATCAAGACAACGCACCAGCGCACAAGAGTGTTTTAACAATGGCTAAAATCAACGAATTAAAGTACGAGTTTGCTGACCCACACACTTACTCTCCTGATTTAGCTCCCAGTGACTTTTACTTGTTCCCAAATCTAAAAAAAATTCCTTGCTGGCAAGCGTTTTACTTCAAATGAAGATGCAATTACAGTTGTAAACCACTATTTTGAAGACCTTGAGGAAAACTATTTTAATCAAGGCATAGAATTGCTAGAAAGGCATTGGACAAAGTGTATTGAAGTTTCAGGAGATTATATTGAAAAATAAAAATATTTTTGAAAAACTAACTATTCTCTTACATTGATAGGCTAAGAAGTTTCCGAACCGCTCTCGTACATGTCAACCATACTCTAAATTCAATGGCTTTCCAATTGAAAAACTATTGCCTAATGTATTATGCAATAAAAATGCATTACCATTCAAGAAAATTTAGGGTACTTATCGTTATTTCTATGTTGTTTATTAAATTAGATGATTAAATAAAAAAACACAACTAAATGAATAATGGCCAATTTCAAACGAATCCGCAAATATCTAATTCAAATATGTGTACACAACTTGCCTGTCTTTCCTTAAAGGAATGTTGATGAGAAAACTAAAAACAAAAAAATTCTCATTTACTAACATGTTTGCGATTTTTAATTTTGCAATTAAATTCGTGTAATAGAGCAAAATTCTAGTTGTTAACCCATACATCACCATCAACATCATCGTCATCCAATTTTAATACCTGACATTCTTCTTCTGGGCTCTAAAGCATAAACCATACTTAAAGTCGATCATTGGTTGGTCGGCATCATGCAAATTCCATTGAATTTCCTCGATGACTATAAAAAATATTTTATAATATTTACAAGCATTGCAATAGTTTATGGTCTTAGCTATTTCGTGTTCAGCCAGAGTATTTTCCTCTAGGGGCTCCTCTGATGATCTTGGCCAAACGAAAGACAAGGAGTAAGAAAACGCAAGGCTCACTCGATGAAAAATTTTACATAATTAACATGTGAACTCATTAAAAACTTGTTGCAACTTCATAAACAAGATAAAAATTAAACTGCTATGACACGAGAAACAAAAAAGAATTATAAAACAGGAAAAGAAGGCCGCGCAAAAAAAACTTACATTCTATATAAACTATGCAAAAAACATACGAGCATATGCCCATATGGAATATGGTCTCAAAGTAAGGAGGGATGGATATAATGGACACTGTAAAGAATAATTTGGTGCTTTTTATTGCATTCCAAGTTAAAATTAAGTTTTGCATAATTTTTACATGCATTTCAGATTAGGCAGCTGAAGAAAATCGCTCTCTCTCTTTCATCATTTCTTTCTTCATAAGCATCAAATGCGAAATTAATATCTTTTTTGTACATATAAATAAATAATTTATATCGATCCATTTAAGGTACCCCCCACAATAGAACTACAAATTAGTGGTATTACAATGAGATTTAGTTGTATTACCCGGAGTCGAGGCTAATGAAAACTACTGGAGTTGGAGTCTAAGATTTATACTATACGAGAAGTGAACATTATTCTTGATTCTGTCACATCTAGGGTTGCCAGATGATGGTTGCCGAAATCCGGGACATTGCGCCGTACATTCCGTGATTTGTCGGACAAGCAAAACAGTACATTTTCGATATTAGTTGCCCATATTTATCACTTGGTAAATTTGCATAAACGCCATGGCGTAGTCTAATTGTCAGCAAGCTTTGAAAATCCTAAATATATTGGAGCGTCTGAAACTTTCTCCCAAGATGGCTGCGATGATTTTATATAAAACGAAAATAATTTTGAGAATATTTATTTTTTTTAACGGAAACCTAAACTCATAATTGCAAATGTTCGATGTCATGATGGCAAATGTTCGATGGGAGAATTGTAAGGGTTGTAACGACACCAAGCAAATATGGCCCCATTTAAACTTAAACCGCACACTAGATATGCTAGTGTTCTCGAGACGCCAGATATCACTCCTGATATCTGCTATAACGGGTCGCTGCCTGATAGGCGATTTTGCAAAAACTATTGGTGCGAAGTATAATGACTATTGTATGAGCTGTCATGATGCGGAGGAAAAGGAATCAATAAAACACCTCTTGTGTGAGTGTCCTGCATTTTGTGTAAGGCGTAAGCAAATTTTAGGGGCATATAGCTTCAGATTACTGGCGGACCTGGAAAACGTTAACTTAAGCAGTCTGCTAATGTTTTTGGAACAATCTGGTTGGTTCAACAGAAGAAAATAATCGAGAAGGTTCAACGGTTAAAACTAAAAGTGCCCATATGTAATAGGTACTTTTAGTTAATGTGGTATCACAATGGACTGAATAGTCTAAGTGAGCCTGAATCTTAATCGGGCTGCCACTTTAACCTAACCTAACCTAAACTCATATTTACTCTGAGGTGACAAATATCAACCGGATGGGATGAAATTTGCTCCTCCAAGAGACTCCGGAGGTCAAATCTGGGGATCTGTTTACATTGGGGCTATATATAATTATGAACCGATATTGACCAATTTTTCAAAGATTGTAAGAGACCATAAAGTAACACTACGTACCAAGTTTTAGCCGGATCAAAGACCATAAAGTAACACTCCGTACCAAGTTTTAGCCGGATCAAATGAATTTTGCTCCACCAAGAGGCTCTGAAGGTCAAATATGGGGATCTGTTTATATTGGGGCTATATATAATTATGAACCGATATTGACCAATTTTTGCATGGTTGTTATAGACCATATTCTTACACCACGTATCAAATTTCAACCGCATCAGATGAATTTTGCTCCTCCGAGAGGCTCCGCAGGCCAAATCTGGGAATCGGTTTACATGGGGGCTATACGTAAGAGTGGACCGATAAGGCTCATTTGCAATACAATCTGACCTAAATCAATAAGAACTACTTATGCCAAGTTTCAAGTCGATAGCTTGTTTCGTTTGGAAGTTAGCGTGATTTCAACAGATGGACTGACGGACAGACGGACTTACATACTTAGATCGACTCAGAATTTCACCACGACCCAGAATATATATACTTTATGGGGTCTTAGAGCAATATTTCGATGTGTTACAAACGGAATGACAAAGTCCTATGGTGGAGAGTATACACTGAAAAAAATATTGTCGTGAGGTCAAAGATTTCATGTCTTTACAATACGAATGCAAATCTTGCTTAGCATAGCATAATATAAATTTTTTTCCTTGTCCAAAAGTCGATAAACTTTTCAATGATTGTCCTTATAATTAAGCGATTTCACTTAAAAATGGTATCATAATATGAAAGAAATAATGTTTGAGCTAAGGTCAACTTGGGTGCCACCGTGGTGCAATGGTTAGCATGCCCGCCTTGCATACACAAGGTCGTGGGTTCGATTCCTGCTTCGACCGAACACCAAAAAGTTTTTAGCGGTAATATCCCTCAATAATGCTGGTGACATTCTGAGGTTTCAAACTTCTCAAGTGGTTTCATCGCAAGTGTGGAACGCCGTTCGGACTCGGCTATAAAAAGGAGGTCCCTTAAAAGGAGGTCGCTTAACATCGAATCGGGCAGCACTCAGTGATAAGAGAGAAGTTCACCAATGTGGTATCACAATGGACTGAATAGTCTAAGTGAGCCTGATACTTCGGGCTGCCACCTAACCTAAGGTCAACTTGACTTTAATAATTCAGGAAAATTCTTTAAATTTAATGAAATTGTCTTTAAATTTGTTGTCTTCTTGCATCTTGAATATAAAGCAAAAAATCGTTCAAATATAGGACATGTTTTTCAAAACTTTTTTAAAGAAGTTTTTTACTTGAGACATAGAATAATTTCTACTGGAAGTCGAGTCTTAATTTGGAAAATCATTTTTAAAGGACTTCGATAGCATATGAAGAAAAAGCTGAAAAAGCGAAAAATTAAAATTTGCTTCCTAGAAGCAAGTAGAGGTGTGCACGTGAGTAATATTTTACTTACGCTCATGCACACTCCCGACGGAAAAATCTTACTCACGCACACTCACGCACGATATTGTTTGGTAGGTCTCACGCTCGCGCACACTCACGAAAAGAAAACTTACTCACGCACGAAAATGTCGTGACTCATGAAAAATATCGTGACTCACGAAATATGTCGTGAGTAATTTACCTGAGGGTCGTGTCTGCAATCATGAGCACGAATAAAATCGAGAGCGTTATTAAACTCTTAACATCCCAGGTGTCACTAAAATTGGAAATGAATTTAACTTTTAAGCGTAATTCATTACTCACGCACACTCACGAAGATATTGTTTTCGTGACTCACGCACACTCACGCCGTTGACATGAGCGTGACTCACGCGTGAGTCACGAAAATTTTCGTGAGTCACGACAATTTCGTGTCACGTGCAAACTCTTAGAAGCAAGTACATAAAACCCAAATTTAAAAGATAATTGTGTCTTAAAAGTATCCTTACTTGTATTCTCCGCTTCTTTGGCTCGTAATCAATACCAAATTTTTTAAAGTAAAGACAAAATCTGTTGGAACAGGACATGGTTTTTTTCAGTGTAACAACGATAATATTAGGTTAGGTGGCAGCCCGATGTATCAGGCTCCCTTAGACTATTCAGTCCAGATAATATTGGTGTCTCACATTATTGTGACACCTATGTTCCAAACATTTTATTGGTTTGTGGGTATCACTATGTCCTTTTTAGTCTTAGTACCAACTTACCTAACCTAAAATATCCCAAATACAAGCTATTGAGAAGTTTTACAACACTTAATTCTTGTAGAAATCGCACTTCAGAGAAATACTCAACCATTTCTCAAAAGAGTTCCTTTTCAGTGTATCGCCCGTAGTTTGCATGTATGCTAAATATGAGCAAAAAACTTAAAGGAAGTGAGACTTTACGCCTCATATGCTGTCAATCGTTCGCCCTCCAGAACATTTAAGCATTTCTTGCCAGCCACTATGCCTTCCGCATGCAATGTGGTCGCCTCTGAAAATGCACCACACCTCACCCTTCCATATTCTTTACTTTCTCACCGTTCGAACCATTTAGAAGGTAGCAAATCACCGAGCAGCAAAGCAAAAAAAAAAACTTTGCAGCTGTTCCGAACATAGGACCATATGTATGGACAACTGACAACAACAGCAACACCAGTCGTTGACGTAGTTGCCGTCCTCATCGTCATCATCATCTGTAAAGTGTTTTAAGTGCGTTGCTGAAATGTTTATGGCACCCTACAATGGCCATCTTTACTAGCTACATAGGTGCTTGCAAAGGCTGTGTTGAGTGTTGCACCCTGTATGTGACATTGTGGGTAGAGTCGTAAAGATCGATATTTTATTATGGAAATTGATTGCACTTCGAACTCACTCACTTACTCACTCATTTCATAGGCTATTTTATGTGCAGAAAATAGCAGATGTCAACAAAAGGCCATCATAATCGAATAGCGTAACCATACAGTGCAATGGAAGTTCTTTAGTTTCCAATTCAATGGTTATATCAATGATCATGGCATTGGTGAACCATAACCAAAGTAATGACTTCAAGGGATAGTTTATATTGTGCAGATATACCTTAAAAGTGAAAAGAATAAAATGCAAAACAACTAAGTTGATTGTAATTAAAAAGATAGGACAATAACAAAACTTCCTCGATATCATTTTAATACGGTGGCCATAGATAAATCGGAATGGCTTTGATGTATTTTATATGGAGACTTTGGGATATTATGTGGTGGTTAACTGTTATTGTGGTCTAACAATTTATTTCTAACGGTATTAGGTTCCCTTTAATATCCTATACAGTCATTATACCCTCCACCATAGGATGGGGGGTATATTAACTTTGTCATTCGGTTTATAACACATCGAAATATTGCTCTAAGACCCCATAAAGTATATATATTCTGGGTCGTGGTGAATTTCTGAGTCGATCTGAGTATGTCCGTCATCCGTCCGCCCGTCTGTTGAAATCACGCTAACTTCCGAACGAAACAAGCTATCGACTTGAAACTTGGCACAAGTAGTTGTTATTGATGTAGGTCGGATGGTATTGCAAATGGGCCATATCGGTCCACTTTTACGTATAGCTCCCATATAAACGGACCGTCAGATTTGGCTTGCGGAGCCTCTTAGAGAACCATATTTCATCCGATTCGGCTGAAATTTGGTACATGGTGTTAGTATATGGTCTCTAACAACCATGCAAAAATTGGTCGACATCGGTCCATAATTCTATATAGCCCCCATATAAACCGATCCCCAGATTTGGCATACGGAGCCTCAAAGAGAAGCACATTTCATCCGATCCGGCTGAAATTTAGTACATGGTGTTGGTATATGGGCTCAAATAACCATGGAAAGTTGGTCCACATCGGTCCATAATTCTATATAGCCCCCTTATAAACCGATCCACAGATTTGGCTTACGGAGCCTCTATGAGAAGCAAATTTTATCCGATCCGGCTGAAATTTGGTACATGGTGTCAGTATATGGTCTCTAACAACCGTGCCAGAATTGGTCCATATCGGTCCATAATTATATATAGCCTCCATATAAAACATTCTCCAGATTTGACCTCCGGAGCCTCTTGGAGGAGCAAAATTCATCCGATCCGGTTCAAATTTGGAACGTGGTGTTAGTATATGGCCGCTAACAACCATTCCAAAATTCCACACAAAAAATTTGTCCATAATCATGTGTTGCCACTCGAGCCAAAAATAATCTACCAAATTTTTATTTCTATTAGAAATTTTGTCAAAAATTTTATTCTATAGAAAATTGTTGTAAATTTTATTTCTATAGAAAATTTTGTCAAACTGAATTATATTACGTATTTAATCGGTCTTTTATACCCTTCACCACTACTGTGGTACAGGGTATAATAAGTTTGTGCATTTGTATGTAACGCCAAGAAGGAAAAGTCTGAGACCCATCGTTAGTTATACCGATCGTCTTAGAATTAAATTCTGAGTCGATTTAGCGATGTCCGTCTGTCTGTCTGTCTGTCCGTCTGTCTGCTTGATGTATTTTTGTGTGCAAAGTACAGCTCGCAGTTTTAGTCCGATAGTCCTAAAATTGGTACAGGGTCCTGTTTCGGCTCAAAGACGATCCCTATTGATTTTGGAAAAAATCGGTTCAGATTTAGATATAGCTGTCATATATATTTTTCACCGATCTGGTCATAATTGGCGTGTATATCAACCGATCTTCCTCAAATTCCGTACATCCGAATATTTTATGGGTCTTGATAAACTTGCAAAATATCATCCAATTCGGTTCAGATTTAGATATAGCTCCCATATATAGCTTTGGCCCGATTTACACTCATATGACCACAGAGGCCAATTTTTAACTCCGATTTAGTTGAAATTTTGCACAGGGAGTAGAATTAGCATTGTAGTTATGCGTGCCAAATTTGGTTGAAATCGGTTCAGATTTAGATATATCTCCAATATATAGCTTTCGCCCGATTTACACTCACATGACCACAGAAACCAATTTTTAACTCCGACAAAGTTTGAAATTTTGCACAGGGAGTAGAATTAGAACATTGTAGCTATGCGTGCCAAATTTGGTTGAAATCGGTTCAGATTTAGATATAGCTCCCATATATATGTTTTTCTGATTTCGACAAAAATGGTCAAAATACCAAAATTTTCCTTGTAAAGTCGCCACTGCTTAGTCGAAAAGTTGTTAAAATGACTCTAATTTTCCTAAACTTCTAATACATATATATCGAGCGATAAATCATAAATAAACTTTTGGCCGAAGTTTCTTTAAAATTGCTTAAGATTTAAATGTTTTCCATATTTTTTTACTAAAATTGTGTTCCACCCTAGTGCATTAGCCGACATAAATTTTGAGTCTATAGATTTTGTAGAAGTCTATCAAATTCTGTCCAGATCGAGTGATATTTAAATGTATTTGGGACAAACCTTTATATAGCCCCCAACACGTTTGACGAATGTGATATAGTATCGAAAATTTAGATCTACTAAGTGGTGCAGGGTATAATATAGTCGGCCCCGCCCGACTTTAGACTTTCCTTACTTGTTTAATTTAATATATACCATGTATGGACTTGCTTATAATTTAGAAGACGGTGTTAGGAGGTAATTCGATTTGGATGGCAGTGTTTAGAAGAAGTTTCTACGCAATCCATGGTGGAGGGTACATAAGCTTCGGCCTGGCCGAACTTACGTCCGTATATACTTTTTAATTGAAATGTCTTTAATCGCGAAAATGTTAGTGTCAATCACAATTGGGCACAAAAAATATTTTATTAAAAAATTAATTGATTTTATTTGAAAATTTCATTTAATATTTTAATAATGTTTAATTGGGAGCCACCGTGGTGCAATGGTTAGCATGCCCGCCTTCCATACACAAAGGCGTGGGTTCGATTCCTGCTTCGACCGAACACCAAAAGTTTTTCAGGCGGGTGGATTAATCCCACCTCAGTAATGCCTGGTCACATTTCCTGAGGGTTTCAAGCTTCTCTAAGTGGTTTCACTGCAATGTGGAACGCCGTTCGGACTCGGCTATAAAAAGGAGGTCCCTTGTCATTGAGCTTAACATGGAATCGGGCAGCACTCAGTGATAAGAGAGAAGTTCACCAATGTGGTATCACAATGGACTGAATAGTCTAAGTGAGCCTGATACATCGGACTGCCACCTAACCTAACCTAATGTTTTAATTGATTCAATTAATTTAACCTGCCGTCTGGTTAAAATCGGAGATGGGGCCATGTTTCGTTGTAGCCCATATAGATCGATTTGATTTCTTGAGGGTATGGAAGTTGCTATTTTCATCCAATTTTCATGAAGTTCTATTGCCAATTTAAATGTTTTGGTTAAAGTTTTCCTATTTGCTTGACATTTTCAAGGACGGTTAGACAAAGATCGGCTACTTTATTTTTCGATATTTGGTCGGAAAAAACTAAACTTCTCCGATTTACTAGAAATCTACAAAAGACATATGAGGAAGTTATGAAATTCATGTGTTCCCTAAATAGGGACTTACGTTTCTAATATAGGCATGGGAGGGGAAGCTGCTTCTTGCCAGGCAGGCATATGACCATATTTAGGTATAGCCCCCATATAGACTGATCTCCCGAATTGATCCATTTAAGATTCGGCCTGGCTGAACTTACTACCGTTTATACTTATTTGGCCAATTTGACAGAATTACAAAAAATTTTTCTACGGAAAAAATACCATAACCTATTTCAAATTACCAATGATAAATGTGAGAATTAATTATCAAACTATAGCGATCTTTTAAAAGAGATCACCCAAAAGCAGGTTTAACACAAATTTTATTAGCATGAATTAAGACCAATTTAAATTCAGAACATCTTTCATCACCATTTAACGCTAATTATTGTAATTTGATGGGCAAATGAGATCATTTCGAAAGTAGTAATCACAATTCACATTCTATGAATTCCATATAGACAACTGGGTCACTTTGTTTTCCTTCAGTCTCCCCCGTCTCAGCCAAAGCTATAAAAACTGATTCCATAAAGTCAAATATTCATTTTAAATTTAAATTCAATTTTAGGTTAACCAACTTGGAAATATTGATATCGTGTGGAGATTAATTGATTTCACTTCTTCTTTCAGCAAAGAAAAAAAAGGAACTCTTAGATACATATTAGTATAAGCAATGTAAATGATCTTTTTTTGGGAGGGTTGGGGGTTTCTGCTATTGACTGTTGGTCGTTGTTTTCCACTCAACGTAGACCAAACTTTACGTTACTTTTTTTTTGGTTAATGATCTGTCGATTTTAATTTAATAAAATGCCAATGTATTATGAAAAATGATGCCGTACCCAAAACCAAGGAAAAATATACAATATATGGTAGTTTAAGATATAGAGAATGTGCTATTTTCATATGGTATGGTAATTTCCTCTATTGCCATTGTGGGTAATGATACGACCACCACCACAGCCGCCAGTATCACCATTGCCAGCCACTACGGCTAATATAAACCAATTGAATTTGTTAACTTTTGTAGTCATTAATCACAAAAAAAAAGAACATGAAGCGGAAAGGGTTCTTGCGTTGTTGTTTTTCTTTTTTTATGATGTTTGCCACACATTGCGTTTATTTAGGAAAGTCGATATCGTGTGGCAGGCAGTTGCGTTTCCTTGGAATTTTGAAATTTATTCACACACGCGCTGAGCAAAAAAAACAAGAAACAAAAAACTGCCAAAAAGGTTTGTGGTTATATTACACAGAAATGTATGTACATTGGGAGCTAAAAGAAAAATTTCACTACACACCTCAAATGAAATCAGACATTATATGGGTATTATTAGGGTATGTTGAGGATTTCGCGATGATTAAAATTTATTCTCATATTTAAATTGTAACTTTTAAACCAAGATCAGTAACTGTAAAACACTCTGGTGAACTTGTTAAGTTCACTTCATAAACAAAAGAAGCACCGTTATCGAATTCTACCAATTGTGGCACGGTTGCCACAATTGTTAGAATTCTACCAAAAATGGTATATTTTTTACTGTTTGGTAGATTGGTAGAATTGTTGATGTTTTGGTAGATTTGTCAGAATATTCCTCCCTACCTTAGAGGTACTTCATGAATTTTATATAGAAATAAAATTAGACTAAATTTTCAGTATAAATAAAATGTTGACAAAATTTTCTCTACAAATAAAATTTTGACAAAATTGTCTATAGAAATTAAATTAAAAAAAAATTTATCTATGGAAATTAAATTTGGCAAAATTATCTATAGAAATTAAATTTTGATAAAATTTTCTATAGATATAAAATTTTCTATAGAAATAAAATTATGACCAAAATTTCTATAGAAATACAATTTTGAAAAAAATTTCTATAAAAATAAAATGTTGGCAACATTTACTATAGAAACAAAATTTGGACAAAATTTTCTATAGAATTAAAATTTTGGCAAAACTTTCTATAACTTTTTATAAATTTTACGATAAAATTAAATTTTCCATAATATTTTCTATAGAAATAAAATGTTTATAAACTTTTTTATAAATTTTTTATAGAATAAAATTTTGACAAAATTTCTATAAAAATAAATTTTGACAAAATTTTCCATAGAAATA
>PGFW01019470.1:26600-46055 GCA_003123925.1 Haematobia irritans | reverse complement strand
ATACTTTAATTGTTTTCTAACAAACTAAAATCACTGCCAAATACAACATAGATAGACAGTTGCATCGTGAACGTCCTACATAGCTAATCTTACCATATTCACTTGCGAGAACTTTGAGGATTATCCCCCACAAATCCTCAAGCCACATATACTACTATGGACGGCACGAACTGCGCAGCAGTTGAATATCAGATCGAATGGAGTAATAATTCCGACCACAGACATTACCCAAAAATGATTCTTCGGGTCACATTTCGACAGCCTTTTTAGGTCATCTGCCATGCCACTGCCAATTTGTAATAAGCTCCGTGTGGTAAAAACAGGTCCTCAAGTCACTAGCGGCAGTACTTTGGGGTGCGGACAAAGAAACCTGCTAAACTACTTATTAAGGCAATTGGCCGGTCAGTGGTAAAACTATGCAAGCGCAGTGTCGGACACCGCAGCCAGTGATACCGCAGTGAATAACATACAACCCTTGCCAGAACCTGCTCTTAGAACTGCGACTGGGTGTCTCCGCCAGCATCACCCCTGGATCACCTTATGTGGAGACAAAGATCATCCCTGTGCGTACAGGAAACAACTACATGTTGTCAACGCAGTATCTCCTGGGTTTATCGCAGTAATCATCCAAACCACCATCTTATGGATACACAACCACCAACCCAGGAACGTATAGGGTTGATATACATAATCTAGGCGCGAGATCCAGCGCTATAAAAGAGAGCCTCTAGATCAAGCGCGTTACAGGCAGGTTTGAACAGGTTCATGAGATACTGTCAGTGAAGCGGTGAGAACAGCTACAAGGTTAATCCTGTTCTTGGAGTCCGACCACCGCCACTAGCACGGAGGAAAGAGACCTCCCACGGCAGACTAGGTATTTTGCCCAATTAAGTATCAGGGCAAGTGCAGCCCGCCTCAATTCCTACTTAATCGGTGATTGATAGAGCGTAGGCTGCACGTTTGTCCAATATTTGCAATCAAGGGCCACACGCACGGTCCATCTTTTCTCTTGCCCAGCCAAACCAACCCGACTTAACCACCAGATATACACTTGATCACACCCCATCTTAGTCGCACGATTTCCTTGATCTGCCAACAAGCTGAAGGTACCAAGCGTATAACATGAAATGGATGAGATCACACATAGAACTGTTACAACAACAAACAACAACACAAACTGCACAAACAAACGTTAGGGCTCACGTTTCCTCATATAAAGCCCAAATGGAACACTCAGTCGTTCAAACCAATTGGGGCAGAAAATTTATTAAATAATGTAATGTACTTGGAGCTTTTTGTTCCTCTATTTCAAAATAGTGGCATTAATGCGATTACTTATAAGTTTAAGCAAACGGGTATGGTTTAATTCCATTGTAGATGACTGAGTGTAACTTTTTCTAACTATTTTGCCTGGTTGGTTTAAAATTTCTACATTTAATGATTATTGAAACAGAAAGACGGAACATGTCTTTTACAGTTAAATGCAAATGAAACAACGAAGGTCGTTGATATTAAGTGGTTAAAGTAAGAATAAGTGGTGGCATTTGATTATGAATTAGGGTAACTTCTACATTTACCAACCCAATGAAATGTCCAATTTTTATTGATCTGTTTGGTTCTTAGCCAAACAGTATTACAGTTAACTTACGTTTAAATAATTTACGAATTATTGTGAATTCAAAACCAAGAACATTGTGAATATACGAATATTCAAGTTCTATTAATAAATAACACAACCGGTGGTCGGAGTGAACGCTTGTTGATTTGGTATTGCTGGCTTTGTCAGAATAAATAACAATATGAGATAACAAATATAATCCAATTAAAACAATTCAACACAGTTTGATTAAATTTCTTGTTTTATTCAAGCAGTATACAAGAACTCGAATCTCACCGTAGTAAATCTCAACAAATTTCCAAATTTGGCGAATGTATAGATTTCCTGGAAATCTTTCTGTAGACATTTAAGGAGAGAAACTGGCAAAACAGGAACTGGTTTCTGTGGTCAGTGACATTATTGGGGTTTCTTTTTTAGAGATGTGACACACACTTCTCGAAACCTTTGTTGTGTAATATCGCAAACAATCATGGTGCCACTTCGGTTAGTTGCGGACCTTTGTATTTTACATATTAACGTGGAACGTGTTGGAACAAAATTATCCTGGCGATGTGAATTTTAATGATATGTTGGCCTTGAATGGAACACATCTATCGCAGGGAGGAACAAAATCGCCCGATATCTATGTTATTGGGATTCAAGAAGTAAATATCAAACCGAAACACCAATCAAACCTCAAACATATTCCAAGACAACCATGGACTTTAAAAAGTGCGAGAATTTTTGTCCAACAAGACTATGTGAAGTTGAAAAAGCCAGACAAGCATATTGATAACATGTTATGGTCCCTTGGGTAAGCACATTCGATAAATGAATGATATGAAAACGAGACAACGAAAAGCTGGCTGGAAATTGTGGGCAATACAAGGAGCTGCAAGTGGTGGCGAATGTCCCTTCTACTGGCAGGTGGAGTATCTTATCGTGGTTGCACATTTGGCGGCATGATGAAATCTATAAACGAACGTCGTCAATCGATTAGCAATCAAATTTTGGATAACCATCGCTATAAAGTCTCGAAAATACCACACAATACTTTGATCATGATTTTGTATTCTGTTGGCAGACTTGAATTTCCGGCTTAAATGGCCACACTTCCGCCCCGAAGAAGTGCGTTCTGCCATTGAAACAAGGTAGCCTTGACGACCTTTTTCACACGAGATCAATTGCCAAATATTTGTTAACTTCTACATTTACCAACCCATGAAATGTCAATTTTTATTTGAATCTGTTGGTTCTTAGCCAAACATATTACGTTAACTTACGTTTAAATAATTTACGAATTATTGTGAATTCAAAACCAAGAACATTGTGAATAGACGAAATTCAAGTTTATTAATAAATAACAACGGTGGTCGAGTGAACGCTTTTGAATTTGGTATGCTGCTGCTCAGAATAAATAACAATATGAGATAACAAATAAATCCAATTAAACAATTCAAACAGTTTGTTAAATTTTTTGTTTATCGAAAAACTCTGAATCTCACGTAGTAAATCTCAAACAATTCCCAAATTTGCGAAGTATATTTCCTGGAAATCTCTGTAGACATTTAAGGTGAGAAACTGGCAAAACAGAAACTGGTTTCTGTGGTCGTGACATTGGGTGTTTTTTTTTAGAGTGTGACACACACTTCTCGAAACCTTTGTTGTGATTAATCCGCAACAATCATGGTGTCCACTTCGGTTATTGCGGACCTTTGTATTTACATATTAACTTGGAACGTTGGAACAAATTATCCTGGCGATGTGAATTTTAATGATATGTTGGCCTTGAATGGAACATCTCTATGTCCCGGAGAACAAAATCGCCCCGATATCTATGTTTTGGGATTTCAAGAAGTTAATATCAAACCGAAACACCAAATCCTCAACATATTCCAAGACAACCAATGGACTTTAAAAGTGCGAGAATTTTTGTCACAACAAGACTATGTGAAAGTTGAAACAGCCCAGCTACAAGGCATATTGATAAATGTATGGTCCCTTGGTAAGCACATTGATAACATGAATGATATTGAAACTGAGACAACGAAAACTGGACTGGGAGGATTGTGGGGCAATAAAGGAGCTGCAAGTGTGCGAATGTCCATAAGAGACAGCTTTATGGCAGTGGAGTATCTTTCGTGGTTGCACATTTGGCGGCACATGATGAAAATCTTAAAGAACGTGTCATCGATTACAATCAAATTTTGGATAACCATCGCTATAAAGTTCGAAAATACCACACAATATTTGATCATGATTTTGTATTCTGGTTGGGAGACTTGAATTTCCGCTTAAATGGCCACGACTCGCCCGAAGAAGTGCGTTCTGCCATTGAACAAGGTAACCTTGACGACCTTTTCACACGAGATCAATTGCAAATGGTTAGAGAAGCAGGCAATGCATTCTCTCTGATGAATGAACAGAAACCGACATTCCGTCCAACATTTAAATATATTGAAGGAACATCCGAATACGATATGAAGAGACGACCGGCCTGGTGCGACCGAATTTTGTATAGAGTGGAAGAAAATAAGTATCCTGATATTAAATTGGAACTTAAACAGTTATCGTATAGATCGCATCCGCAATATACTTTATCAGATCATAAGCCTGTTACGGCCGAGTTTATGTTATCCATTAAAGCCGAACATCATACCAGCGAAGATATTTACGAGATGACCCATGGTGGATCTGAAACGCCTTTATCAAGTGTAATTATAATTTTGTTGTCTCTTTATTTCGTCTTACATTAATTATATTCGTTTGTATTGTGTTTCTTTCTGTTAGTGGCTTTGCTTTGTTGTTGTTTTCGTAAGTCATTGTAAAGTAGTATAATTTGTAGAATTCTTAAAATGTAGAGAAACAATTTAAAGACTCACCACTTGTCACGTAGTCAGTTTAGTTAGGAGAGAGAATTGCAGCCCATCTTCGTTATGTGATCAAGCGGGGCGTGGGGATGATGTGGTGTTGCTGCACGTATAGACTATTCGTCCAGGCAGAGCGGCATGGGTGAACTTGCTCGCTCTTAATGACTGAGTGCTGGCGATTCTATGTTAAGCTGCAAGGACAAGGACCGTCGCCTTTTTATGTCCTAGGTGCGAACGGCGTTCGCACAGGTTGCCAGTGAAACCACTTAGAGAAGCTTTTGAAGAGCCTCAGAAATGTCACCAGCATTACTTTGAGGTTGGAAATAAATCCGCGACTCGAGAAAAACTTTTTGGTATTAGGTCGAGCTGGTTTGACCCGAACGACCACTGTTTGCATGCAAGGCTGGACTTGTGGCCATTGCAGCACGGAGCATAGGGAGCGGCTGCACAATTTTCATGAAGAATATATTATATGTAGACTACAAAAGGGAAATATCTGTTTCGACTTACCATTGTCAGTAATTGGTTTCACTTGTCGCTTATAATGGCAATCGTAAAGTTTTATTTTTTTCAGATCTGGAAGATCACAAAAGATGGAATCTGTAATTTGTAAAAAAGCTCTGGTGCGGCAGACAGCTTCAGTTTAATGCAACTTTGACTGTTTGACTGTTTGTTGCCGTAAAATCTTATTGTGAGTGATTGACGAGAACGATTATAAGCCGCCAATTTCTCATTTCTCCGAAGCCAAGTAGTCGAAAGAGAATCGCTTCCATTCTACTGAATGCAGAGATGAACATGCTATTTTTTCCGATTTAGTAATTCAGACTGGGTGTTTGGACAACCATGCTAGTGTCGAACGAAATGGCCATTCGGTGGACAGACATGAAGATATTTTTACTGGATAAGTTATACTTGGTATCGCTACACATAATTGTTATATATCCTAGTGTAATATTATGTTGTTAACTAATCGAATTTAATTCCTAAGATGTCTTACTACGAAATCGGAAACGCATTTGGTCATTGATACGTTTATTGTACCTTCAATATGTGAGGAAACAAGTCAAGCTGTCGTAATACAACTCTGTCTTTTCAATTGTGAACATCTGTTTCAAATATAAGTTTGGCGCTCACTTCACGCATTCGTGTTCTTTGGAAGATTGATGAAAAATAAGGTAAAATCTAATGTAGCATAATAGTGAAAATTGGCTGACGAAATTCTTGCTAGGCATTAAAAATCATTATAGCAAGATTATTTTCGGTAACGAGTACGAAAAAATGAGCAGTAAAAATCATGCCGATTAATTTGATGACGAAGACTGTATAAAACTGGTGAATTTACATAAGCCTTTAAACAGTTTATGGAACGCAGGTAAACAACTGAAAGTATACATGTTATTATTTTCTTTGCAGCAACATGGGCGGTCATGGTCATGGACACGGTGATCCCTACAAAGTTCCGGACGCTTCCATCTACAAAGTTGAGAATGTTCCAACAGTCGGAAGTTAAGGGAAGCATTGGCCCACGCGCAAGGTCTTAAAGAGTCCTGGCTACGGTAAAAAACGCACTATGTTCGTTACAATTAAATTATGATTTATATTTTTCTCTTTAGCAATGAAGTTGAGCGTTATGATCGCGAAACAGTTCGGGCACCCATGCCACTCGTTGAGGGGTTCAATGCTACGTGGTTTTGTATGGGGTTGGGTTTGACAAGCAATTACGTCTGCTGTGCGAAGCTTTCCTCTAGCGGCGGATGATCCATCATGGCATCGGTGGACATTAGTGGATTTAGTAACAAAATTGACTCATATAAATCATGAGTTTAATTCACCTGCTTTTACTTTTGTAATTGAAAGATTCCTGGGAAATGTGTATGCAAAATTAAAGCATCTCAAAGAATGGATTTTTTTATTCAGTCACTACTTAGGGGTTGTCGACGTCTAACTTAACGTTACATTTGTTTGCCATAGATAAAGGAAATTGTAGGCCGCTGGAATAATTGGTTAATGCAGATCCAATTGATACGTAATTTTGGACATTTTTTTGTTTAAACAAGCCTCTTATGTTGTGACGGGGCTTCTAATTCATCATAGCACAGATCGCAAGTAATAGTTGTGTGCTTTTTAGCGGGATTGAAATACTGCATGACTTGGACCAACATAGCCAACACATAAGCATAATTATAGCGCCGTGGCAATTGAAAGCGCATTTTGTTATAGATTGATCCATGGTTTCAGAAGATTTCAACTTAGTAGAGCATCTTTTTGTGCCCCAGAAAAACTAAAGGTACGCATCAGAACCCCACTGTGACTAATGTCGCGCGTAGAGTAGGAATGGAAGGATATAGTTCGTGTATACAGCAATAAATGTCTTGAACTAGCGACCGGCTGCGGTGCCCGAAATAGCCGATGGAACATTTTGAGAACGTAAAGTTTGTCTTCTTAGATTAACCAGGGCTGCAACATATTGTAAATGGCAAGACGCCCTTCAATACTGCCCAATGCATGAGCCTTGAAAAAGAGGTTTAATAACAATGAGAATTCTGCAAGTGATATCGATGATTTGACTTGCATACTCCTTGTGAGGTTTTTCTTATGTCTTATCTCTGAATATAGCTATAGTTTCTGTGTTGGATATTTCAATGGACTTCTTGATCGGCTTAAATTTCAGTAGGACTGGTTGTTTCCAAAGAGTAAACAATAAGAAAACACGACCTGCTTGTTTCCACCACAGCCATGGGAAAGTCAAACATCTGCACAATAGCAACGTTCTGGCAATTTTATGGCCATCATTGGATTGGGTGACCTGTGTATCCCAAAACTTCAGAGTTTTATGCCCATGATCCTGTCATTAGCATGTGTTATTGGTCGCCTTTCACCCAATGGCAAACCTTTGATTGGAGATCATGGGTGCCAGCCAACTTGCAATCTGTTGGTCAGCCAGTAGTAATCCCACACTTGACTTGCTTTCTTTCCACGACTGGCAATGAACACTTTGGTGCCATCATCACACCCACTGACATCCTAAGACCGGACCGCCCATTGTTTTTTCATTGATTTGGGAACTGTTTTGGTTGCCGGTTTGTTCTACTTCCCAGCAAAACGCACACTACAATCCCAACTACCGCAATGAGAAAATTTTGTCCTGCATTGACTGGTCCGGCTAAAGACTCTAGAGCGGGAAACGTGAATTTTCAGGTGTGAACAATATCGAATCCATTCAATGACATTTGTAGAACCGCTGCTTGCTCCCAAAAGCGGATGTTGTTCCGCCTAAGGTTGATTGACCAAAACATTTTTTGTCAGAACTAGGGAGTAATTTCGCTTTAAAATTCTGCAACGCTAATTCTACTATTAAATGAGAATATGGAAAAGTGGACAAAACCCGGAGGAAAAATAGCACGCAATAAAAATTGTCTTGTTACGCCGCAAGATTTGTTTTTATTGTTTTTGTATAAAAAGAAATGCTGTCAGTCCGTAAAGGAACTATAAATAGATTTACTTCGAATTTTTGGCACAAAAAGATTAAGAGAAGTCGAAATCGATTATTGATACCTAAAAAGTAATCGAATTTTAGATTTTTTCAACTATTTCTTAGAGGCACCTTACACGGTGCGGATAAACGCTACGACACAACAGGTGCGGCGAGAAATCTAAGATCACGTTTTTCGCACGAAAAACTGTTTATCTCCATAATATAAAAAAAGTTTTACGGCGGAATGAAATCGAAACTTTGTCGTTTGGACATTTTCAGACACATATTTTATACAACCCTTTGATTTTTTTCGCGACGAAAAATTAGGCAGGGCATATTTATTTCGCTCATAAATGAAGTTAAAACATTCCTGGATTGAGTAACCCTATTTACGGCAGATATATGAAGATATCGTTTTTTTCGGGCAAGAAAACGAACTAGTACTCAAGCATTAGGTGTGGGTGTAAGGGGATTGCCAACATTTATAAGAGAGACAATTTAATTTTCATTTTAAAAACAAACCTTTTTTGCCAATGGAATTAACGATGGGTTCAGTCAATCTCTCTTTTGGAATTTTCGAATGAAATATATCAAAGTCGTTAACCAGGAATTGTCGGAGGAAGTAATTTGTAACTTGAGCAAATAGTTGATCACATAAGAAACCGCGGTCAATTATGCTTTCGTTCCCTCTCGTATTGTCTTAATGTTTACTGAGTAGAACTATCTTATTTTTTTCGCATGTTGTTTTAAGATTGGTTCTGACAGCCAGCACACAAACAAATACTCGAACCTTATGTCGTGCGTGGTAAGATCCGCGTTTTAATTTTGATTAATCAAAATTATTGTTTTTGATGGGACGATTTTTAAGTACGAATTTTCCGTGAGTGTGAGTCCTTTTAATATTTTTCTTGTGTCGAGCATCTTTTTTTGTTGCAAATTTTATTATATATATCTAAGTACTATGTTCAGCTTTCAAGCTGAAATCAGCGAGAGTGTTTTCACAGGTTACTCTTTAAAATTAACTTAAATTTAATAAATAAAAAAAGGTGTTCCACAATAATTCCTTACAGATCTTTCTCCATTTCATTATTTCACAGACTTTTATCACAAATATAATCGTTTCCCCAAATTAGATTTTTGTACTTGTTAGGGCCAGTTTCTATGTCTGTTTTAATTGTCGTGTCGTATAAACTCAGCTGATCCATACCAAAAATTTTACTCAACCGAGGGTCTATCCACCGGTTAAATTAATCGAGGATGAGAAACTGGCCATTAATTTTAGTGTTTTGGTGAAAATACAGAAGCATAGACTCAGCGCTTATAAACGAGGAATGATTCCATATGCAAGATAGGGCTGTTTTTTGAGCACTGGATATCGCTAAGCCGTGAAGGACTTAAAAGAAACAGATAGTACTCGCTTATCCAGAACATCTTCAAAATTCAACACCTGCTCAGTCAGCTTTTAAAAAACAAATCACAGAAAAGAAGTTAAAATCTTGCATTTTTAAAATTATGAAATTGCTCCAATTTGTAATAAATATTTACTGCTGCGATTATTTTATGACACTCGTACCACTTTGAATTACATGTTTTTTGATAAATTTAGTCCAAATAAGTTTGCTATTGTGAATCACTTTATCAAAAATACTAATCGGCCACAGAATTGCGGTCGGCGCGACTTGCACTGATGAGCTTGTTCTGGAATAGAACACAGTGGCAACGATGTTCTGGATAGCCCATACAAATGTTGCATCCTCCAGTGCTAAAGAAAAACAGCCCTAATGAAAAAATGTTATTTTCTGTGAAAGGTAATTATTGAGAATACGTAACCACATTAATACGCCGGCCTGAAGATAGAAGAATACAATATATAAAGTTCTTTAGATTCTCTCAAATCTTACCTGCAAAGGTATCTTTCAAGCGCCAACAATCGTTTTTTGTATATCCGTGCTAACAATAAAATCCTCAAAAAGCTCCTATATGCAATTCAAAAAACCTTTGTTATGCCTTAGATGAGAAATATTGCGTGATGTTTTTTAGCAAATATAAGTTTGTGTTTATTATGTTAGATTAATGTTGTGTAAAATTTCAGCAAACAGTGACCGCCTTTCCCTTTTTTAAGAGACTTTCTTTAGCAGATTTTCCTGTATGTGCTTCCCAACAATTTCTTTTGGTGTAATATTAGATACGCCAGGTCACGAAAGAAGAAAGTTGATAGCGGTAACCCCGCGCAGTTTTGTAGCATATTTCGAAGACAATTTCAGAACACGCAAATTTTTTTTCATGCACCCTATCGACCCCCCGAAAAAAGTTATCAGGAGATTTTAAATAAATCAATAGGTCACCCTACAGCACCACAAATAGTTTTTGCTGTGTTGTCCTGATGTCCGATCGAAACCACAATGCACATCGTTATTCACATCTACGCAAATTAATGTTATAAGGCATTCAGAACAACAGAACGCTATTTATCTGTAAATTTCTAGACGTGGAACCTTTGTTCTTTGCACGTCGTTCTTTGGCACTAGACGGCATTTTCTGGCATCCATGCAAAGTGCATGTGTTTTGGCTAGAGACAATTTTTGTTTTTAAATTCTACACAACACACTTTCGCGTACCTGATTTTTTAAAGTATGTCCATACGATTTTTGTGAGAGAATTGCTGTTGTTTTCTCACTTTTTTAAATACTATCAAACGGCCTTCTATCGTCACAAAAAATATGGACAGCACCGTTAAAAAATCATGTAGCGAAAGTGGAATTGTTAGAATTTTAAACAGTAGGCTCTCAAATTGTTCTAGAAAAACACTGCCACTTTGCATAACGCCAGAAAATCCGTAGTGAAAAACGAGTATGATACAAAGGTACCGATTAGAAATTTACGATAACAGGTTTTGTGTTCTAAATTATATAATTTATGATTCGTAGATGTGAATTAACGATGTGAATGTAGTTTCGTCGTAGGGTGTACGGAACAAAAAGTTTTGGTGTTCTGCAAATTGTCCTAAGCAAAATGGGGTGACCACCTCAATGTTTTTTTTACCCTTTAGGGCCGTGACCGCTATCTAAGTGGTATAGCCTCACAGCACAATATTAAACACTACGCTCATAAATGAAATCAATGTCCTACTAAAAAATATAACATTTACTTGTACGGCTAACTCTCTTTCAAACTCATGCCTATAACAAATGCAAAATATAAATGGAAGATAAAACAAGGGCAAGCGAAAGACAAAACACTTAAAGAAAAACATCTGAGATATTTTTGGGAAAAAAGCCCCACTCTTAAGGCCGTTCTGGTCTTTTAACACAACACACAACAATATTTTTCAAAGTCGTTCTTTTCCTTACTGAAAGTTTGTTTATCCAGTCACAGTGGATACAACAGCTTAATGAAGTATATATGAGTGACTTTATGTTTGGTATCTTTCTTTCTTGATATCTTGCCTTGTAGCGGTATAGGTTTTTATGATATTGTTTAGTAAAGGTGTTAAATGTGCTGCTACTAGAAGGTTCGTTTTTTCGAAATTTGGGTGGATTTTTTTTTTGGTTGTCAAGAAAATGTAGCCGCTTACCTGTTCGTAGTGTTTTCTAACAATTTCCTGTTGTCATTTTCGCTAGTATTTTTCGTTTTAATTATTGCAGTTATATACAATTAAATTGCACATTTTGCATTTGATTACATTTTATAAGGGCCAAGTAATTTACTTTCAGTCATGAAATAAGATACTAAGAGAAATGACCTGTCTCAACAATCTATTAACATAAAGAAAACCGCTTTAATGGAAACTTAACCTCGGCTCCATTGATTTTAGAGTTAAGATTATTTATTTAATCATACAATAGCGTTATGCTAGGAAGATATTTGAGGCGAAATTTATATATGTTTATAATTAAAAAAAGAACATATTTTTTAAAGTATTGGTCAAAATAGTCCGATAAACCTTCTTTTTATTTGTTAAGCACTCAAAGTCAAGCCTTTCTGTAGAAATGCCTGATAACAACTGCATCCATTCTGAAAATTCGCATGAAACATCGAATTTTAAACATATAAAATTCCCGTGTCCATTCAAGTGAGAAAAAAAATTTAAGGTCAACCATATACGTATTGTCGACGTAATCCACTTAAAAAAGGCTACTTAGTAATCGGCTAAATAATTTATTTCTAAGAAAAAATATGCGTTTAAAAGTGTTTTTTTTTCTTTCAAATAGATAGAACTACAATTAAAAGAAAAAATATGTAAAAATATCTGCAATAGCAAAAATGCAAGTATGGAGCTAACATAAAAAACTAACAATAAAATGAAGTTGACTATCGAAAAGCTTCAAAATATTAAGTTGGTAGAACGTCTTATAACAGCATGGAGGATGGTGCTTAGCTATACAAAATTCCAATTTTTACCCATATTTTTTCTTTTTATAGCAAAACTCGTGTTTTTATGTCATTAATTGTCTGCACAATTTTATAGAATAGTGCTTCGTTACAGATTTAATATTAAATTCTATTCTCCGACTACAAGAAAAGCCGAATAATTTTTGCGGACTATGACCCTGAAAATATTATATAAGTGCTTTATTATTCATAAGTTGTTTAAGTAGCTTTCTTCATTGTTCATCATGGTTATCATATAATATGCTGATTATTATCTTTATTTTTCAGAAAACTTATTATCATTGATCAATAATAGCAAAATATTTCTTTTCTAGTGAATTGTTTTGCGCACCCTTAGTGAAAATAAACTTCGGTAAAGGGGATTTCCTTTTATAATGAAGAATTAGACATGTGAATTGGCTAGATAAGTTACTAAGTACAAATACCATTTTTCTATACGCTAAAATGCATCAGATGTAGGGATTTCATTTTTTTAAGCACACGAATATTGTTGTTATTAGGCTCTTGAAGGCTTTATAATTACAATAACGAGAAAAAAGCGAATAATAAGATATGGATGGATGTATACTTTAAAAGAAACATTTGTCTAGCAATTAATTAAATCAGGATTCGATGTAGTCTTACGAACGCAAGTGTAAATATTATTTCCAATTCGAAGCCTCTGCTCCAAGTTGATTTGTTCTAGAGAAGCCCACGTAAACTTTTTTGATGCCATGTCCAGTATTATATTCTCCATCGGCAAAGATTGGTCCCATAACATTTTGGAATTTGGAATAGTCAGACTGAACTATATTTTTCCACCCTCATATCAGCGTATAGCAACAAATTGTAGATTTTTTTAGATAGTAGATTTTATTTAATTATTGCCATCAGAAGATAATTATTCAGATTATTGCTAACTTTAGAGATATATGTTTCCTCAAACCTCTCAAGATAGTTTGTATGATGAAACACAGAAGTCTGATTGCTATTACTAACAAGTTTTTTTTTTGTCTATGGGTGGGTAACAATACATAATTCAAAATTTGTATTATTTTAATATTTAAGCAATTAAATGTTTCAAACGGCACATAGCACAATAGGAGAACTAATAACTTTTGTGTGTGGGACTAAAAAATGCAAGGTAGATTTTTAAATTAGTCTTTGAAACACGTAAAGATGATTTCTACAGAAGAAGCTAGTAGTATTATGCCAATTACCTCCTAAATTTGGTTTATGCTATCGCGAAAGTGCCATCAAAAATATCTAAAAAGTACCAATGGTAACATGCACTTGATAAGATTATATGTGCACCAAAAAAATAACATTTAGTGAGTGATAGCTTGCGATAACAAAATGAATTATTTTTTATGGGAACATTTTTATATTTAATAGATGAATGAATATATACTTTTTGATAAAATCCAGATTCAGATAGGTCAGTGGTAACTATTTAACCATACAACGTTTTCGGAACCTATTGGTGGATTTCAAGAATTTTCTGGTAAATGATCTAGATTTAAAATGTGAATGTAATTATAAATATATCATGAAATATCTCAATTGGTTCAAGGTACACCAATGCCTTGTTTTAACCCAAAAAGAAATTTAAGCAAAAATTGTTGAGAATCAGATAAAAAAGATTTACCAGTTATGTTTCCCGATAGTTTTACATTGGCATCTAACTATAATTCCTTTGTGGCACAAGTAAATGTTTTGTTCAATAATGTCCTTTCGGACAAAACTGAATTATTTTTCTTTGTATTTAAAAAGTAAGAAACGAATACAAGCCATGCCAGAGGCACAATATTGATATGCAGTGTAAAATTTGATGTTTTACCATAAAGGTGGGTATTTAAGTTCGGAGTTTAGCCGCTAAAATTGTTTACTATTTTTGCAACGAATTTGAAATCTTATGTTGCATTTATAATTATAACCATTTAAGGAATACACAACTTTGAGAATTTGCCTTTGGGGCTATGTCCCTCCATCACATTATAATGAATAAGTTTGGCGACAAATATGTATAATTTTATGCCTTTTTTTACTGATTTAGTTTAACTTTAGCGGCTAACTCGAACTTAATACTCACCTTAATACTAAAATGGGATTCAACATAAATATGTGTCATTTGCTACAAGTACCTAGCTTTTGAAACAAAATAAAATTTTAATGTAATTTAAAGGTAAGAATTTTAGACAATACCTATAAACCATGAGTAATAAGATTCCTGAAAATATGTGAACATATTTTGGATTTCCTATGACGCCATATATTTTGAAGATTTAGTAAAACTTTTTACACCTCAAAGATATTAAGTCAGAGGACACAAAAGTAAATTATGATAAAATGGCTAACTCCGACACACAAGAAATAACCTAGTGCGAACTCTAAATATATACATATAAAGAAATTTTTTAGTAGGCGCACCAGAAAAAACCTACTAAACCAGCAAAAATACTGCTGAACAAGGGGAAAAGCAGTCACTGTTTCATGAACAGCAAAGATAAACTAGGAGCTAGGTAATACAATAAAAAAACAATATGCTAAGACTATTGTCTAGTATTTGCTAACAAAATTTGAATATTTCTGAATTAAGGCAATAAAGTAAAAGTCGACCGATCATATTTAATTACGCATAGGTCATACACTCCGTATGTACACTCATTTTTTTTTAGAGAAACATGCACGTTTATTTGTCTATATGAAACTGAAGGTGTGTAAATATGCTTTGCACACAACTCTTCTATCAGGTTTTCATTAATTCCTTGTCTTTTTGACACAAAATGCAAACGGATACTAATGTGCATAAACAAAGTGACCGTTATTATATAACGATATCGGACAAAATAAAAGGAAAATTCACCCTTCGCCATGTATTGTACGACGCACCTATATACAGCATACAAACAGAACCAAAAGAAATTGTTGTTTGTCGATAAGCAGAAAAATCCCGCAAAAAAGAGCACTCGATTTGTATTTTTGGGTCTTTTGCGGCTATAGAAACAAACCAACGCCTGAGAAAGCAGTTCATTGCTATGTTAACGCGACGACAAGAATCAACTCACACAGTAAGAGTGTGAGCGAACTTTAAGCAAAAAGTGATTTTGAAACAAAAAAAAAAATAAAAACGGTCGCAAGACTTCGGAAACAAACGCTTACCTCGTGTTATTTCGCGGCCACCTCACCGAAAAGTGAATCCCCATTGACAATAAAGAAAAAAACTAAAATAAATAAATAAACAATCAGCAACAGCAACCCAAAAACAACAACAAGACTTGAATGGGAAAACGATTATTGATTAAATTGAATGAGAAGAGCGATGATAAACAACAGATCCAAAGAATACGTCATAATTCATGATTGTATAAATAAAGAACAATTAAATAACTTTGTGTTAAGCAAACAGCAAAATAAAACAATTAAAGTAATCAAATTAACTAGATAAATTACCTGTGACAACATATAAAAGTACACATTTATTAAAAAAACGGTAGATAAATTCATAATGGGCGTAAGAGTTTTTGAAAGCAACGAAGATGTTTTATCCGATGATGACTGTAATACATGCTGCAGTTGCTCTCAAATGTCATCAAGTGCAACATCAACAACAACAACTACAAGTGGTATCAACAACGCTTCTAACACCAACCCTCAGCATGCTGCAAATTCCTATTGGGACATAGTGGATAATTGTAAAGAAGTTTCATTGGAAACAAATACTTCCAACTTGCGTATTGTTGGTAATAACAATCGTATTTACATAACGCATAATACGGGGAATTTAATTTTAATTGGTAATAACACAAGACTGAAAGTAAAAAATAACCATGGTCTAATCAAATACACCGGAAATGATGGTCGCATAAGTCTGGGCAATGAATCAACACAACAAATAGTCGATTACATTGGTTGTAATGGTACATTGAAAATTGTAAATTCTATGAAATTTTCTAAAACTAAAAAATGTCCGTCCACTAAAAGTAAAATCCCAGTTAGCAAAAAGCATTGTAAAGCAACGTCAACGATGAAAGCGGATTGTTGCATTTGCAACAAGAAGAACAAGCATAATAAACTAGTCGTAAACCCTCCTGAAGAGAATTCGTCACCACTGACTGAAAACACAAAAACATCTGACAACAAGAACCACAAATCCAAAGAAAAATCTCATTCATATGGAGGACCAAGTTCCCACGGAGATAACCATCAGTGGGAGACGTTTAGAAATTTGCACAAAAACTCTATGCCAAATTTAAATTGCTCCAAATACTTATGTGAGAAAATAGAAGACGCCTGCCGCAATAAACCTATTCACACAAAAAATATTGTACAAACTATTGGAAACATTGTTTATATCGAATGCATCTAATATTTGTATATCACCTATGTTAGGAATATTACGTCTCAGCATAAAGAATTAAAGTGACTTAATAACTAAATTTGTAAAGGCTTAGAAAAATATATTTATATTACTTTCCAAAGACATGGAAGGAATATCTGCCAAAGATTAAAAACTAATTATGAATTTCCTACTGTGACAGGAATTTATTTAGTTGTAAATTATAGCAATAAGTTTTATTTTCATGACATATATGATCCTGAATCGAGTAGTTCAGTTTTTTTCCTTCCCAGCTAAAATTGAATTGAGAAATATAAACAAAATTTAATTACAAGATATGACTTTTAAATTTCCTTTATAATATTTAGAGACAATTAGATTCGAGACTATTGTGAAACAATAATGATATAATAATTACTAATTATTAAGTTTGCAAAAGATATATGCCAGAATTAATGATCGATTTGTCTCTCTGTTTTCAAGACTAAAAGTAAAAGTATATTTGAACCCTAATCTTCTGATTGGTAATATTAATTTTTTATAAATTCTAAAGCAAAAATGCTATTACAATTTAAAATTGTTAAATTAACTTGTAATACGCACTCTTTTATATTAGTTAATATAGTATTTATACATGTATGCTAAACTTGCCTGTATTTTAAATGGGCTTTAAACATATTGTAAGATATATTTAGAAATATATCAAATATTATAATAGCAGTATTTTATCAAAAGTTGAATAATGTCTTTTGAATCACATTGACTGACTATGTACTTAGTATTAAAAAGTAAAAGTAGTAGTAAAATAAATATTTTTATTTATTAAATAATGTACAAAAGTACCTCATTGGTTTTTTCTTATCAAATCTCAAAGGTTATTTTGGTATAATCTGTTTTGTTTTTGAAGTATTGATGATATCATGCAACAAAGCGAATTTGTGACTTTGAAATTCACTACAGGGTGAATGCTGTCTTATTAAATTACCCCTTATTTTAGGTAATTACCGTTATATTAAAGCATTACATTACGCTCTCGAAAAAAAAACAATAAAATGATTTCAAATGCAAAAGTTGACATCTGCAAAATTTTTTGCTGTTATCACATTGTTTTGCAGATATAAAAAATATGTAATTTCGTTATAATAGCCATAATGGTGAAATGCTAACAAAATGTGTGCCGATTGCATTTAATAACAGGAATATACAAAAAATTATTTTTGTTATTGAAAAAAGTTTGGATAACATTTTAGAATGCAAACGATTTTCTTCACTGGACCATGAAAATTATTATATCAAAAATTTACTGCTGTTTTAGCAGACATTTTTTCTATGAGTGTAATTTTGTAATAACAGCCATAATGTTGAAATGCTAAAAGTTTTATGAAAAATGTTGCAAATCTAAAATTTTCAACGGTACATTGCATGAATAGTAATGTGTGCATATTTTGAAAATTGTTCACTTTGAAATTATTAAAATCCATTCTCCCGTATATTTTAAACATCATAATCTTAGAAATAAAAACGCAATTGGATCCTCTGAAATCAATCGAACCTCTGTCTTCAGATCTAGGGAACCAAGCCACATCTATTGAAATATTAAATTTGACATTCAATCAATCATTGTAAAATTGATATATTTCATTTAAGAAGTCCAATGATGGTAAATAAAATAATCAGTTTTGTAAATATTCGCATTTTTATTTTATTTTTGGTGTATAACAAAAAAAACTATACAATTCTTGACTTCAATTATGTAGAGGTATATTAATATATATGGTATATGGTATAGTTGAACATATTTATTAATCAGCAATTTCAGTTGCCTAGCGATATAAAATATGTTTAAAATAAATCAAATGTCTTGGATGATTATATAATATTTAATATTTTAAGTAATTTATTGTAATTTCGAATTTACAGGATTGACACAGTTTGAGACTTATACCATTCGTATATGTATTATACAGGCTACTTATTATAGCTTCTTGAGAGTAGGAAACAATAATCGGCACCGAGGCAAAAAAAATAACTTTTTGATAAGATGAATATTGGAGTGATATGGTTAGAAAGGAATAAAATAAATGAATATTAATTGAAAAAAATTTAGACAATGAAGAATGAATTGAAAAAATATGTGTTCTTGTAATTAGGTAGGTGGTTAATTGGATGGGTGGGTGGTTGTGTGGTTAATTGGGAACTTTTTGTCTCATTCGTAGTTTATACAGAATTCTGTAAGTCTACGATATGTTAGGTAAATTAGCAAAACACATTATTAACATTACAATGATTGAGTAATATATTTAAAGAGTAACATCCATGAGATTCAAGATTTTGCCATCACGAATTTTCTCCAATCATTTATGATGCATCCCACTGCAAACATAGAAATTATAGACTATAAATTTAGGCATTTCGTCAATTTTCACAAAATAAAATTTTTGTGGCTTTGGTTTGTTGGTTTTCTTCTGGGGGAATTCATTTTTGTTGAAAATCAACGATTAATAAAAAAAATAACTCTCTAATAAAATTATATGACTTTACAATTCTAAAAAGTTGATAAAAGGACTCTCGTTTTTAATTTTGAATCTTTGCATTTTTGTATTACTTAATTAGCCTAGTATAGTTCCCAATTAAATTTTGTATTCATATTAGTAGACTACAATAAATGTGGTAATGATATGCCAATATTAGATATGTCTTGTAAATAAAAAGGAGCATTTTTTGTTACGTTGTATGAAATTAAAAAATATATAAAAAATATACAATAATTTGGTAAGATATTGCTTTCTGCATTCTCTAAAAC
>PGFW01019466.1:0-14826 GCA_003123925.1 Haematobia irritans | reverse complement strand
TTTGTAGATCAAATAGTAAATGAATAATTGAGTTATGCGTTGAGATTTTTTCGACTCAATTATTTATATATAAGTAAATATAATTTATTTATCACTGCGGGTCATAGAATATGTTAGAGTATTAAATGTTTTAGAGTATTAGAACATGAGAAAGAGATCCGAATGCTTTATAATAGGTCATTTTATAAAAAAGCCGAAGTATTCCTGAACGCCTATCACTGGATCACTCTTGGTGGATACTCATTTGCTCCAAAATTTAGAGGGTCAAGAAGAAATACTGCAAAAATGAAATTGTCGAAGGTCTTAATAACAGGTTGACTGATAAGTCCCCGGTCTAATAAAGAAAAACACATTTTTTTCTATGTCAAAATTCGTTTTTATTATTCAACATAGTTCCCTTCAAGAGCGATACAACGATTATAACGACCTTCCAATTTGTTGATACCATTTTGGTAGTACTCCTTCGGTTTTGCCTCAAAATAGGCCTCAGTTTCGGCTATCACCTCTTCATTGCAGCCAAATTTTTTCCCTTTGAGGTCTGAGAACAGGAAAAAGTCGCTGGGGACCAGATCTGGAGAATACTGTGGGTGGGGATGCAATTCGAAGCCCAATTCATGAATTTTTGCCATCGTTCTCAATCACTGTGGCATGATGCGTTGTCTTGGTGAACAATACTTCTTCTTCTTCATATGGGGCCGTTTTGCCGCGATTTCGACCTTCAAATGCTACAGTAACGACATATAATAGTCACTGTTGATGGTTTTTCCCTTCTCAAAGATAATCGATAAAAATTATTCCATGCGCATCCAAAAAACCAGAGGTCATTACTTTCCCAAGCGTGACATTTGAGTCTTTCCAGCGCTTTCGCGCAGACGGTTCAACCGCGGTCCGCTGTCCACCTGCAGCCGACTGTCGATTTGGACTCAGGAGTGTAGTGATGAAGCCATGTTTCATCCATGTTTCAAATGTGAGCTCAAGCCATGTTTCAAATGTGAGCTCGCGCGGCACCCATTTTGCACAGAGCTTCCGCATATCCAAATATTGATGAATTATATGACCAAAACGTTCCTTCGATATCTTTAAGGCCTCTGCTATCTCGATCGACTTCACTTTACGGTCATTCAAAATCATTTGTGTGGATATTTTTTTTTTTATTCGTTCTCGCGTCCGGTAACCACCTTCTTCGGGCGTCCACGTGGTTTTCACCGTCCTCCGTGCTCATTTCACCACGCTTGAAATTTTGCATACCAATCAATTATTGCTTGATTTCCCTTGGGGCAGAGTCCGAAACTCATTATGCACGAACCAAGTTTTTGCTTCCACCGATTTTTTGCCTTCAGAAAACAGTTATTTATCAAAACACGAAATTCCTTTTTTTCCATTTTTCACAATAACAAAAGTTGCTTCAGAGAAAAGAGCTATCTCAGAAAACTAAAATTGACATTACAGACGCGTCAAATTTTGACACGGAATTATTGAAGGTTGGTACTTATATAAAAATAATTATGCATTTAATACTAGTGACGCCCTCTAAGTGTCAAACCGGCGGACTTATCAGCCAACCTGTTATTATCATTCTTTGGCGTAGTTGGGAGGGTGCCGGGGATGCTTAGCCCTCAGCGCTAATCATTGCACCACGGTGGCTACCGCATGCTCGCCTTGCATACACAAGGTCGTGGGTTCGATTCCTGCTTCGACCGAACACCAAAAAGTTTTTCAGCGGTGGATTATCCCACCGTCAGTAACTGGGTTGGGTGAGCTTTTCTGAGGGTTTCAAAACTTCTATAAGTGGTTTCACACTGCAATGTGGAACGCCGTGTCGGACTCCGACATAAAAAAGGAGGGCCCTTTCATTGAGCTTAACATGGAATCGGGCAGCCACTCTGTGATAAGAGAGAGTTCACCCAAATGTGTATCACAATGGATGAATATTCTAATGCGCCTGATAGCATCGGCTGCCACCTAACATAACCTAGCCACCTAATCCCAAAAAATTTTAGCTCTCCACCCCCTACAAAATTATTACGGGTAAAATTTTAAGTCGTCACTTCGAATTCGAACATTACATTATGTATATAACTTTATACGTTACAAAATGAAAACTTTTAAAGATCGGGTCCTTTGAAAAAAGTTTTGAAATCGGAAGATGTTTTTGATCGAAAAATATTAAAACCCAAAATACCTCCAGATTTTGAATTTACTGGCAAAGCCGGGAAACAAATTCGCACCTTCCGGATCCTAAAAAGACATTTTTCCATTGTTAGACATGGTCCACATTCAGCTTCGTTGTTTTTAGGCCGTTACTTAAAACTACACTGTCATACCACAAGTGGTGACTCTAATCTCATTATCAATGAGCTATTGCCGATTACAAATTTAGCTCAAATAATAACGAAAGCTTCATTGTATATCCGAAAAAACTACTTTGAAAACAGTTTGGTGATCGGTTTCGCAACCTATACCATATACCACGATATATATACCACGATACGTTTTCTTGTGTGTTTGAACATCTTCCTTCTTCAGTTCAGAATTCTATGCAAGAGTGGTCCTTATTCTTAACATCCCGTACAAGAATCTTTAAATAGGCATTATCCTATTCTCCATCAATTAACAACTTATTCCACCTTACCAAAAAATTACTTTTACCGTCGTGGAAGTAAAGAATACCTGTAAAACTAATAATTCATAATTAAACAACAAATCGATGTGGAAAAACTTTTCGACCTTATGCTCTTCGGACAGACGACTCCATGGCCAAAGAAAAGGAAAATCACTGGCCAGACCAAAGCAACGAGGCTATTGCCAAACAGCTAAGATACCAGTGTGGTTGTTTACTTTAGACCATCATCAACAGAGGCAAACTAAAAAGTAATTCCTTTTAATTTGACATTTTAATTACACTGTTTTCCACCTTTTTTCACACTCACTCTCTCTTCTGATTTCGTCCATTGAAAACCCTGCCGTGCCTTCGACCTGGGCCAGAAAGCAGGGTCTATGAAACTATCTGGCACACTTTGCCACCATTATGTTGTATTGCCCAAAACAACAAATAAAACAAGTGCAGTATGTTTTGATTTTTGTATGTGTGTGTTAAGGATCTTTGAACAACATGGGCCATTGAGAAGAGAGTGAGGTATAGTGTCAATGTGTTGCTGTAAGGTTTTACATTAAGGTGATAGATGGTGAAGGTGGTGGATATTTAAAGGTGATGGCATTACTGATGATTACACTACAACTAATTTTGTTGTTGTTTGGTTTTTTTCTTTTAGAGTGTAATGAAAATTTAGAATAGGGTTTTCTTGGGTGTGGTTAGTGGGCCCTTATCGAAGCGTCAATTCTTTTCCTTCTATACAGGAAAAGTGTGCTCCTTGGCCCTTTCTTTTCCTACTAGCTTAAAAAGTATTGTCGTTTGTGTTTATTATTTGTTTTATGCGAAAATTACAGATATTCCAAACATGACGATGTAAAAAATATGCCAAAATTAAAAAGTTTTAACTACAATTATACAAAAGTTTTCTTACATTTTTAACTTTGGCAGACACCCGAGACCTAACTACTGATGGTGATGGTGCTGACATAAAATTTATATTACAATAAACAAATGAGAGAAGTTATTAGAATTTGACATTTCAAATGAACTTGTCCACCTTGTGGGGGATACATAGCAATGATGAAGAAGCTGAATTACAATTTAGGTAGGCAATTATTTCAAGAAAGATAGTCTTTGAGATTCGATGGGACCAGCGATTTCGAAATTAGTTAGCACAGTCCGCAGTAATGAAACTTTGAAAGGCATACATTTTCAATATAGTTTTCAATACGTCTGACGGTTCAAAACACAGGTTACGTCTTAACAATATGAATGTTGGATTCGACTCGTTCGAAAATTGCCTATATTTGCCACTTAATCTCAAAGTTATTATATCGTGTATGCAATTTTGTCATCTTTTTGTGTTTCAAAACATATGCGTTTATATAGTAGCCATAAACTGTAAGTACTCCACTTACAATGGAGTGTTAATTGTTGACATATAGAAATAAATGTCGATTTATTCGAAATGTTTTTAGAACGTTTTGGAAAAATCATATCACCTTCCTAGCTAACGAGTTTTCCAGAGCTCGACTTCTTTCGACATTTTCCAAATTTGAAAAGTCTACGAAGGGCTTCCAAACTTTTTCAAATTTTTGGAAGTTATACTAAGTTTATACTCAATTTTTTTAATCACATCGAAACTGTCGATTTTCTGACTATTCAAAATCACCAAATTACACATGGAGTAACATAGTCCAAATCTGGTAAGCAATTGTTAGGTGGTATTACTCATGAAGATCTAGAAGTATCTCCGCGCCTATCGAAGACACTCAAAAACTCATTTGAAGCGTAACTGGTAGCACTTGTGGTTACGTGGTAGTACTCTTGAAAATCTTGATGTAATGGTAACCGCAGCCGTTCAGTAATGTAACTTACCGAATTTGTGGTGGGTATATTAATGTTAGGTTAAATGGTTAACGTGGATCACTCGATTTTAATTCTTCAGGCCCTCACTTAGAGTAATTCAGTCCATTGTGATAGGTTAGGGAAGGTAAAAGTGACATTATCAGTATATTCTTGGAATCAGGGAGAAATTCTACGATAATTTGTATGATGACCTTCGATAAATGGAACCACTGTTCTGAAATTTTGGTAAAACTTTGGGCCACTATGGCTAACCTAAGCTTCTAACAGTTATATAGAATTCTCATTTGGGAATAAATCTATCAGATCCTGTAGATCTATTTCGACATTGACTCCTTGAGTTTTCAAGCAAAGTACAATTTTTTTCAAAATTAAAAAATGTGGATGCTTACCAGAGAATGGTCATGTATCAAACTTTTAGCGTTTGCGACTGTCGCACAGTTATTAAACGTCACATACGGGCGTCGTAAATGCTTAGAAAAAATAAACAGTATAGTGTAAAACCTGTTTTTTCTATTAAATTTTGTCAAAAAATTGAATTCTTTAGAAAATGTTATTAATCTTTTTTCTACAGAAAAATTGTTCGTGAATATTTTAGATTTTATTTCTATTAGAAAGTTGTTGTCAAAATTTAATTGTCTAGAAAATGTTATAAAGTTTTGCTTCTATAGAAAATTGTTTGTCAAGATTTTAAATTTATTTCTATAGAAAGTGGATGTTCAAAATTTATTATTTCTGTAGGAAAATTTGTCAAATTTTTATTTTCTTATAGAAAAAAGTGTCAAAAATTTGTGATTGCTATAAAAATTTTTCAATTTTTTTTTTTTATTGCCAGCTTAAAACCATACATTGACTAAACTACAATGTGTAGCTTAACCAACAGAGGAAAAGAATGTTGTCAAATTTATTTGGGCAAAGCCCTATAGACTACAAGATGGATTGACATTCTTTTTAGAAAATGCTTTATATAATTTTTTTCTACAGAAAATTGTTTGTGAAATATCTTTAGATTTCTATTTCTATAGAAAAAGTTGTTGTTCAAAATTTAATTGTTTAGAAAATGTTATAAATTTGTCTTTATAGAAAATTTTTTGTCAAGATTTTAAATTTTTATTTCTATAGAAAGTGGTTTGTCAAAATTTTATTTCTGTAGAAAATTTTGTCAAAATTTTATTTTTATAGAAAAAGTTGTCAAATTTGTATTGCTATAAAAAATTTTTGTCAATTTTTTTTTTTATTGAAGCTTAAAACCATACATTGACTAAACTACAAGTGTAGCTTAACCAACAGAGGAAAAGAATGTTTGTCAAATTTATTTGGGAAAAGCCCTATAGACAATACAAGATGGTTGATGGACGCACGTTTCGGATTACCACATTTCCTCATCAGCATCGTCTACTTGCAGCAAAAACTTATCAACAATTATCCAGAATAAATTCAGCAGTTCATTAAAACAAAACGATGAACCACACAAAAACCTTCCTGAAAAAAGGTTTTGTATTGAAGCCGGCTATAATGCCGAAATAAATTCGAAAACCAAACATATCTCTTATCCCTAAAAAAAAACAAAAAAAAAAAAAAAAAACTACAACAACAACAACAACAACAATCAACGACAACATAAGAGGGGACGCAGATCCGGAAAGTAGACCCAGCTGAACCTAGGATCCGAGTCTCGCTAAGGAGATCGACCGACTTGTTGCCACCACAGACCTAGAAGAAAATTGCGCATGCATTTGGAGGAGTTGATCTCGGGATCCAAACGGCCTTTTGCGTCTACGATCAGGATACCTCTTCGAACCCAAACGTACGGATTAACATTTCCTTATATCGTTTTTGGGGGTGCAAACATCCAAAGTCGACACAGGTGCAGCGAATGCTTTCTGCAGACAATTTGTCGAGCACCCCCAATCAGTCGATCGTGCAAGTAGAAAGCAAAGGCGAGTCTTCCGTGCCCTCAGACAGGACAACCCACCTATGGTCATCAGTCGGGGAAATGTTCTCCAGGCGATAAAGGCCGCCAAGAGCTCCACAGCGATTGGCCCAGATGGTTTGGCTACGAGGATGTTGAAACATATTGGAGAGAATGGTGTTAGATATCTGACCCACATCTTTCAATATCTGTCTCAACACCCTTGAAAACCCGCGACATCTGGAAAATAGGGAAGGTTGTTTCCTTTGTTTCTGAAACCAGGGAAACAGGGGCACAAACTAGAGGACTCGCCATATCGACCAATTTACTCTTTGTCCCCCGTAACGAGATTCTGGCAGCGTATTTTACTGTCCCTGCTTTTTCAGAACATCTAATGTGGCCCAGAACATCAAGCATGGTTTTTCGCTCGGGCAGGGTACACCACCTGCTTTGTGCGAATTAACAGCCAAACATTCGCAGAGGCGACTAAACAGTAAGAAGGCCGCATAAACGTTCGATTCTCGTAGCACTGGACTTGTCTAAGGCGTTCGATACGGTGAACCACACCACGCTCTTGGGAGACATTATGGGAACCACCCTTCCCAATAATCTCAAGAGATGGTTGGCGAACTACATGGCTCGGCAAGACAGTCCTATGTGGAATTTTAGAGGCAAGAAGATCAAAACGCCCAGGCAGGAACAAACAGGGCGTACCTCAGCGGTGTATTTGTCCCCTCCTCTTCAATTTTTACGTGGCTTGGAGCTCCCCAACCACACCAGCGATGTCCACCTGATAACGCTATGCGGATGATGTCCATAGTGACAACATGGTAGAGACATAAGGAGCTGAGGTGAGGATAACATGACTACCTTACCATACACCCTTAGGATTTTCTTTGTCCACAGGAATCTGACAACTTTCTGCCCCCAAATCATACAGCGACGCATCTTCACATCGTTGGACTAAAAGAGCGAGTGAACATGGAACTCGATATCCACCTTCGTGGCCAGAGATCCCCACTTCCAGGCAACCCCAAGGTTACTTTTGGTGTGACGTTTGCATAGCCTGTCATCTTGTTAAACATGCGGAAGTGGTAGCTAGAACGCTTGGGAGCAGAAACAAGATCCTGAAGGCATCTGGGCTTAAGGTCAGCACCCTGGGGCCGATAAGATAAAGAAGACGATACAAAAGACCTACGAGTTCTATTGTCGTCCCCTTATCGATTATGCAAGCCCCTGTTTTGGACTTTCCCAGTAGTATTAGCGATACCCAATAGAGAAATCTCCAGCACGGCAAAATTACTGCGTTTGCGGATTGCGACCGGGTGTCACCTCCAAGACCGGAACAGCGCATCTGCATCATGAGTCCAAAATTGCGTATCGTGAGGCAAACACTGTACATCCTCACCCAAACAGCACCTGATAAAGTGTAGAAGTGTAAAACCACCCAAACCACGCCACCTCTAAGCGATGGCAACGACGAGAGGGTAGACCATTCGCCGTTTATTTTAGGAAGGACTTTACAGTCAATAGAACATGCTCGCATCGGCTCGATTGAACAGTGATGAGGGAACTAAGGCGGGCATGGAGTGCAGTGCACACGGCCAGCGGTTCAATGATGCGATCAACTCCTACCAGTGCCAGTGTTGTCTGGGAGGTAGGCCAACCACCGATTACAACGAAAGATTGAGAGACGGCTTCCTAGAGAAACCAGGTCGGTGCGCGTGTCCCAGCTAAGGATCGGGGCATCTCTAGGTACCTAAACAGTTACCTCTCCATATTGAAAACCCGGCAATTCAGGATGTTTGCGGGCCGAATTCCCTGGACATTCGCCTCATATCACGAGGCACTCTTCGAATGTCCTGCCTAGGACCCGACAGATTCTGACACCTGCTTCGCTTGGGACACATCCAGTTGAGGCGCACGCTTTCCTTGAACTGGATGTGGATTGCTTGAAATGTTCTAATCCCTGTATTTGTTTGTAATCGTTTATTCTTTGTTTGTTTTTGTCTTTCTATACTTTTTCCACAGGGGCTTACAACAACAACGACACCAATGCCTTAAAGAACACAAACCAACGATACACAACAAAACGAATGAAAATTTTATTTCTATAAAAATTATTTGTCAAAATTTTATTTCTATAGAAAATTTTGTCAAAATTTTATTTCAACAAATCAATTTTTCAAAAATTTTATTTCTACATAAAAAATTTTTAAAAATTTTATTTCTATAGAAAATTTTGTCAAAATTTTTACTCTCTATAGAAAATTTTGTCAAAATTTTTATTTCTATATCAAATTTTGTCACAAATTTTATTTTCTATAGAAAAAATTTCAAAATTTTATTTCATATGGAAAATTTTTCAAATTTTATTTTCTATTTAGAAAATGTGTCGATATTTTTATGTCAATTAGAAAAATTTTGTCAAAATTTTTATTTCTATAGAAAGTTTGTTTGGCAAAATTTTATTCTATATAAAATTTTTTTCAAAAATTTCTAATTTCTATATAAAAATTTTTTCAAAAATTGTGTTTTGTATAGAAAACTTTTCAAAAATTTTATTTCTATATAAAATTTTTTTCCAAAATTTTATTTCTATATATAATTTTTGTCAACATTTTCATTTCTAATAGAAAATTTTTGTCAAAAATTTTACTTTCTATAAGAAAAAATTTTTGTCAAATTTTAATTCTATAGAAAATTTGTCAAAATTTTATTTCTTAAAAAATTTGCTCAAAAAATTTTTATTTCTTTAGAAAATTTTGTCAAAATTTTATTTCTTTAGAAATTTTTGTCAACATTTTTATTTCTATAGAAATTTTTGTCAAAATTTTATTTCTATATAAAAAATTTTCCAGAATATTATTTCTATAGAAAATTTTGTCAAAATTGTATTTCTTTAGAAAAACCCTTTTGTCAACAATTTTGTCAAAATTTAATTCAATAGAAAATTTTGTCAAAATTTTATTCTTTAGAAATTTTTTTTAAGAATTTTCATTTCTATAGAAAATTTGTCAAAATTTTATTTCTGTAGAAAAATTTTGTTAAAAATTTTATTTCTATATGAAAGTTTTTGTGAAAATTTAATTTCTATAGATATGTTGTCAAATTTTATTTCTAATATAATAAATTTTCCAGAATTTTTATTTCATAACCTAAAAATTTTCAAATTTTTAAATCATGATTAGAAATTTTGTCAAATTTTATTTCTATTAGAAAATTTATTTCAAAATCTTTATTATTACTTTAAATTTTGTCAAAATTTTATTTCTTTAGGAACATTTCCGTCAAAATTTTATTTCTATAAAAAATTTTGTCAAAATTAACTTCAATAGAAAATTTGTCAAAAATGTATTCTATAGAAAAATTTTGTCTCAGAATTTAATTCTTTGGAACAATGTTATACATTTTTATTGTCAAAACTTTTATTTCTATAAAAAATTTTTGTCAAAATTTGATTTCTAAAGGGTGATTTTGTTAAGAGCTTGATTACTTTTTTTAAAAAAAAAAACGCCATAAAATTTGCAAAATCTCATTCGGTTCTTTATTTGAAACGTTAGATTCGGTCCATAGACATTTTACTTTTTGAAGATAATTTCATTTTAAATGTTCGACCGCGGCTGCGTATTTAGGTGGTCATTCGGAAAGTCCAATTTGTGCGGCAACTTTTCGAGCATTTCGGCCGGAATAGCCGAATTCTTCGGAAATGTTGTCTTTCCCAAAGCTGGAATAGTTGCTGGCTTTATTTCTTTTGTAGAACTTTAGACTTGACGTAGCCCCACAAAAAATAGTCTAAAGGCGTCAAATTCGACATTGATCTTGGTGGCCAACTTAGCCGTCCATTTCTATTGAGATGAATTGTTCTCCGAAGGTTTTCCCTCAAAATGGCCATAGAATCGCGAGCTGTGTGGCATTGGGCGCCATTGTGGAAACCCACATTGTCAACAAGTTCAGTTCTTCCATTTTGGGCAACAAAAATTTTTGTTAGCATTCGAACGAATTAGCCGATTCGCCATTCACGCGTAACGTTGGCGTCCAACAGCATGCTTTGAAAAAATACTGGTTCCAATGATTCCACCAGCGTACAAAACCAACAAACAGTGCATTTTTTCCGGATGCATGGGCAGTTCTTGAACGGCCTTCTGGTTGCTCTTCACTCCAAAATTGCGGCAATTTTGCTTATTTTACGTAGCCCATTTCAACCAGAAATGGCCTCATCGCTGAACAAAATTTGTCGGATAAAAAAGCGCGATTTCTGCCAACTTTTTCTAGGGCCATTCACTGAAAATTCGACGTGTGCTCGTTAATGTAAGTTTATTCATGATGAAATGTCAAAGCCTCTGAGCATCTTTTCTCTTTGGCACCATGTCTGAAATCCCACGTGATCTGTCAAATACTAATGCATTGAAAAATCCTAACCTCAAAAGAATCACCCTTATATAAAATTTTCGTCCAAAATTTTATTTTCTTTAGAAAATTTGGTATATCTATAGAAAAATTTTGTCAAAATTTATTCCTATTACGAATAATTTTGTTCAAAATTTTCCTATTTCTTACAGAAAATTTTTTCAAAATTTTACTTTCTAGAGAAATTTTGTGTCAAAATTGTATTTCTATAAAATTTTGTTTTCAAAAAATTGTTATAGATTTTTTTTTTATTGTTTTGTTGAAAAATTTTAGTTTAATATTTGGTAAAGCTCGGTGCAGACCGACACATATGAGCTTACTTCTTTTTTTTTGTAAATTTTCACTTTGCTGTTGAAAATTCCGTGCAATTAGATATCCTTTTTTATACAACCACACTGTTTGTTTTGATGTTGATGAATGATTTTTGAATTTTCTTTTAGTCGTACATGGTTGTTCGCCTATTTTACTTATTTTTCTTTATGTTGTTGTGCCAAAAGGATTATTTTCCTCTCCAACATTTGTTAGGAAGTTCTGTATCAATGTAAGGCTACAGTTGCAGTTTGAACATATGAATCTCTCTTCAGGGCTTGTTGAAACCTTTTAATAAACATTTTCACACTTAGTTCCAGTTGGCAAATGTCTTAAGGGTATGAAGCGGAAGGTAGATAGCCAAATTGTTTAAAATTAATCGCAGAAAATGGAAAACATGGACATAAACAAAGCAGCGACGAAACTTAATCACCATGCCTAAATTAAATCGCACAGAGATCAAACTCTGGACATAATGTCACCCCCGTTTTTATGGGCGTTTTGGTTGAAGGAAGCCACACGAAAAACGAATCCATAGCTTTTGTTTGGAATTAAAATTAAGGGATAAATTAATCTTGAATAACAAAAACATGAACAAAAACAAAAGTTTAACCAATAAAATTTTTGTGTGTTTAAATATTTCCTGGGATAGCCCAAGAATTGCAGAGTCTGTCACTATTTCCTTAACCTTGGCATAGCCAAAAGTTTCCACTTATTCCTTAGGGCGAAAAAATGTCCTTCAATTTTCACCATCTTACAAAAAATTATTAGCCCCAGGGACTTTTGATGGAAATGTATTTTGGAAGGCTATGATGTATGATCCATGTTTTTCGCTGCCACTTAAGTTTTCCTTTTCGCCGGCCACCTTAGCTTTTTCTCGAGTTTTTTTTCTGTTCTCTCTTTATCCTTTGGTTTGATGGAGTTATTTGCCTTTTTCCAGTTATTATTTTTCATTGTCCTGTCCTGTTTAAAAGCTTTGTAATTCCTTATCTTCATTGTTGTTTCGTTTTTTGATCTGAAGATCTCATTCCTCTTTTGCTTACTTTAATGCTGCGACATTTACAAACTACTGCTTTTGGGAGGCTCGTTGTTGTTGTACCCGTCACTTTTTTCGTCTTTCATTCCAGGTTTTTAATTCTTTTCCCTTTTATTTTCATCACTATAACGGAAGTGGTTGTGGAATTTATTTCGTGGAAATTTTTTCCAGTTATTTTTTTTGTGCTGCTACTTTTTATACAAAAAGTGTAATTTTCATAGCTTCTTATGACAGCCAGCAGGGCGTCGGTTGTTTTTGTTTTTTTATACCTCCACCATAGGATGGGGGTATATTAACTGTTCATTCCGTTTTGTAACACATCGAAAATATTGCTCTAAGAACCCCATAAAAGTAATAATATTCTGGGTTCGTGGTGAAATCTGAGTCGATCTAAGCATGTCGTCCGTCGTCCGTCTGTTCCGCTGTCCGTCCGTCCGTCTGTCCGTCTGTCCGGCTGTCCGTCCGTCTGTGGAAATCACGCTAACTCGAACGAAACATAGCTATCGACTTGAAACTTGGCACCAAGTAGTTGCCTATTGATGTAGGTCGGCGATGGTATTGAATGGGCCATATCCGGACACGTTTTACGTATAGCCCCCCATATTAAAACCGATCCCCAAATTTGGCTTGGGAGCCTCCCGCGGAGCAAGCAAAATTCATTCCGATCTGTTGAAATTGGTTTACGTGGTCTTAGCTATACGGTCTCTTAACAACCATGCAAAAAATTGGTCCATATCGGTCCATTCAATTATATATAGCCCCCATCATAACCGGATCCCCAGATTTGACCTCCGGAAGCCTCTTTGCGAGGGGCAAAATCTCATCCGATCCGATTGAAATTTGGTACCCTGATGTAGTATATTGGTCTCTAACAACCCATGCAAAAATTGGGTCCATATCTCGGTCCATAATATATAATACCCCCATATAAACCATCCCCAGATTTGACAATCTCTCTCTTTGTGTCGACGCAAAATCCTTCCAGATTTTGAATTTCAGGCAAATCGGTTAAACATTGCAGTATCTAGAATCCCAAGAATTCAAATCGGGAGATCGGGCTACACCGAAATATGGTCCGTGTTTTAAGTTAGGGTTATAGGGGGATTGATGACGGTGATTGTTTGGATTGAGAGCGAAGTGGTCAAAAATTCCTGTAGTGTATGGACTGTATAACACTTTGAGATACGAAGACACTAGGAGAATTGAGGATGGTCAGTATGTGGAATAATATCTCAGTGTATGAGAAATTATACCATCAAGTCGAGCAACAGGGAAGATTAGGAAAGTAAACGACGAAATTGATGTTGATTTATTGAGGGGTAATGCTCCACCTTGCGTTAAAAAAGGAAATTTGTCAATCCAACCTAGGCAAGTAAAGTGATTAGAGATAATAGTATAATAAATTCGATAAGGAAATATCGTTCATCTAAAAGTTATTAAAATATAATTCTAAACTTCGTTTAGAGACGATACCTCCACCTTCCCAACAGTTATTTGGACCAAAATACCTCTACGTTTTGATTTCAGGAATATGATCAAAATTCGGATGTATAGACGCTCGAGCAGAGACCAATCGGGTCGGTTGTTTGGGGTATATCAAAATCTGAGGACCTGTATAGCCATCTTCGACTTGACTAACCTGCAGAGCACATAGCTTCATTATTGGAGACGCAAGCGTGATTACAAAGACAAACAGAGCGGACTTGGTTGTGTCTTAGAATTTTTCCCGATCAAGGAATATATTTGATGAAGTCGAAAGCGATTTCGATGTATTCAAAAGGAATTACAAACTTGTTTTTTTATATACCCAGTGGCAGCTCAGGCATAGGAATTGTACATTTATTTGCAAGTTGGTCTTCGAAAAATTATTGCTTAAAAAGTTTGTTATTTATTAATCCGAAACTAGTTGACTTCTAAGAAATCCTTTCCTTTCACGGTGTCGGCAGTTTTTGGGGAGGAAAAGTGTGGCTGGGTATTTGCCCAGCTTTTACTTTTGGAGGAATGCTGCATTCGGTTGTTGATGATATTAACAGGTTTGGCTAAGGACCAGCGGCTGTTGTGTGACAGAATTTCAAATATGGTTGAACTAAGTCTTCGCGAGCAATTTAATCTCAGCAACCTGCTCTCGTAGTGATGTTGATGATTATCAAAATATCCCTCATCTTCTCCTTTGTCCGCCTCCCTCTCTTCTGCTCTGCCCCCCCCCCTTTCTTCTCGTCCCCCCCCCCTCTTTGGCATCTGCTCTGACTCTTCCCTGCTGTCGCCCTGCGCTCCGTCTCTTTTTCGCCTCCCTCTTTCTCTCCCCCTTCTCGCTGCTATGCGCCCTGCCTTTCGATACTACCCCCTCTGGGCCTGTCCCCCAGTAAAAATGGTCCCTTCCCCTGAAGTGGTTACCCTGCCTTACAAATTTAAAACAATAAATTTAAACAACTAGCTTATCTGTGGAATAAAATTTAAATAAAATAATTTTAATCTAAAATAATCTATGCTGGTGGAAAAAATTGTAACGGTTCAACAACGATTTTTTATTTGTTTGATTTTTAAGAGACTTATTGTAAGTGGCTATTAAACGGAAGAATCGGGATCGGTCAAATAGAATAGAATATACTGAAGATTACAGATGTAGACGAGCATACTGGAATGTAAGATAGTTTTGTACATATTTACTTAACCCGATACGGGGTACTTCCACCGTTCTTC